>PVJL010009296.1:0-22310 GCA_004026885.1 Lyroderma lyra
TTTCCCCCTCCGACTTCCGACGGAAGGTGACCACCTTCTTTGCTCTGGTATCCCTTGTGCCCATCTCCGCGCCTCGCGGACCGATGTGCTTAATGACAGAAGGAATGAACCAACGAAGCACGGAGCTCGGCCGGCCTCCCCGACGCCCGCTGGGATGCCGCGTGTCCGCGCACGTTTACGACACCGCTTACGACACCCCCACTTACGACACCCCGCTTACGACATCCCCCCCACGACCCCCGCTCACGACACCCCCGCTCACGACACACCACTTACAACGCCCCGCTTACGACACCCACGACTTTATGGAGGACGCAGCAAGTGTTGGGCACTGTGCTCAGTGCTGCACACACGTCCACTCCTGCAGGCTCACGGCAGCCTTGGGATGTCGGGGTCAGTGTTAGCTCCTGGGGGAGACTGAGGCCTAGACTGCAAAGCAACTTGCCCACCTCACCCAGCTAAGGGGTGCTAACAGAACGGGAGGTCTACTTGGGCAGGGGACTCCAGAGGTTCCCGTCCTACGCTCTCTAAATGCCGAACTTGTGTGGGCGTCCTAACTTGTTCACACAAGAAATTTGTCTTCATTGCAGACAGTGAAGTCCTTTCTCGCAATCACTGTCTCCCAACACTTCTCTGGGTTGTGCCCAAATGGTGGCATCCTGTGGCCGCTCAACTTTTCGCTTTCTTCGATGGCCAGTCTGAACGCCATCACAATGAAGGGAAGAGTCCTCTCAACCAGATCACATCTGGTGTGCCCCATATATTTTTTCTCCTGAACTTCTAAACCCAGGAGAGAATAGCTTTCCTGACACTCCTGACATTCAGGCTCCCAGAGATGACCATGTCGCCCTGCGGGGGACGGCCCTTATCCTTAGCAAGACTGGCCTTGCTGTGAGTGGACACCTGCTTCCCTCTCACGCTCCCTCCTAAGTGCTAGGTGGCCCAACATGCGTATATTAACACAGAAGAAAAGAAATGAAAACCATTAACTTACGTCTTCCAGGAGATTTCAACTGCAGGTGATACACACTGTTAAAAGGAAGGTTTACAGTCAGGAAGGGCACGGCGGCTGAGGGTGTCTGCACAGGAACAGCGAGATGATTTTGTAAATGCCACCTTCTCTGATAAATCTGAATGCTGCTGGAGAGAGTGGGCCATTATCTGGCATCGGCATAAATGAGAAAATGATATGATAGATCACATGCTTGAGGGGTTTTGGGCGTCAGCTGGAGATGGGGCAGGATGACGCTAGTTAGCAATGGCAGCGGGCCAATCAAATCATGTTGCTTGAAATCTAGTTTAGGGCCAGTTCTGTTCTTATGACTAACGGGTGCTTTCCAATATGCATGCGAGGAAGTCGCTGTAGTAATGTTTGCCGAATTAAAGGAGGTGTTTTTTGTTTGTTTGTTTGTTTTTTCATAGATTAATCTGATTGTGTCACAACGAGGCAGAGGCGAGTTTGAGAAACAGAAGAATCCCTTAAAATCAACAGAGACTCAAAGGCTTGGGGCAGTGGCCAGAATTTTCCAAGGCGCCCACCGAGTACCTAAGCGCATGTGGCGTAGCTGAGAACGACCCTGGACACGGCTGAACACCAGCGTCCAGTTGTATTCAGGAGCAGCAGGTCCCAACTGGCGGCCACAGAGACTCCAGGTGGCCATTGAGAGTGACTTAGAGGAACTCCAACCCCCACGCATCTCCAATGAGCTGCCTAGGAACCAAAACGAGTCATTTTTCTTATACGGATGTATCACAATTTTTCAAATATAGGCATGCTACTGAATTCCATGTACTCTCTTGGATTTATGTATTTTCTGAAACAGAAAAAACAAAAACTACAACCAATAACATGGAGGGACCAGAATCCATTCCTCTCTCTCTCTCTCTCTCTCTCTCTCTCCATCATTAAAAAGAGTGCACGCAAGAACTGGGGACCCCTGTTCCAGTGGGGATATGGATGGCAAAAACATTAAATCCAGGTGCAAACGGATGGTATGGAAGAGCCACCTGGGCTAAAGCTTAAACCTTTGGATACTGGCTCCCGACTCATGATAGAAGGTGTGCGTGCTCACAAGGGACATGAGGATTCTTCTGGTGCTAGTTTGGGGTACACTGTCTCTTTCCCCTGACTACAACCTACAACCTCAACCTGCCAGCCTTTGTGAGTTAAGCTTTCCAGTTCTTAACCCTCTCTGTTCATTCATGCTTGGAGACATCAGGATGATTTCTTCTGTGAACCATGTAGGGATCCTGATCATGACCTCAAATACGCATCTAGGGTACACGAGTGTTAAAAGGGCTAGAAAGCATACTCAGCAGGACATCATGGGAAGTTTAGCTCTTCCCAGGAGCAAGGCACCTTAAGCAACACAGAAATATCAGGAGAAAGACATGGGGTCTGGAACAAAAATACCCAGTCTTGCCTTTGGAAGACAGAAATCGGCTGGGGAAATAAAATTTCATTCGAAGGTGGGAAACTCCAGAGTTCACGAATACAATAGGCTATTAAAAATGAGGAATTCTAGCTACTGAATCCCAAAGTTTGCCAAGCATTGTGCCAGGTACACTCTCTTTATCCTGTGAAACCAGTGGTTCCCACCCCGTCTGAAGACTCTTTGGGATCGTCCATTACGGGGGTGCTGCTCATCTCTAGTGGGTAGAGATCAGGAATGCTAAATTCCTGCATTGTACATGACAACCCCCCACAGCAAAGAATTTTCTGGCCCAGAATGTATATAGTGCCAAGCTCAGAAAACCCTGCATCATACCAGTCCACTCGCTCTACAGTGGGGGCGCCCCCAGCCTCATGTTTTAGATGTAGAAACAGAGCTGGAAGGTCCCACAGTGCCTCAGTCATGTCACCAGCCTCTGCTTTGCGTGTCTCACTTCCTTAAACCCACATAGCTACATTGTCTTGAGGATGGAAGTGACCTCATTTCATAAACAAGGAAACTGAGGCTCAGATGCCAAGTGTCTCAGCCTGTATCTTACCATGACCAGTGACTCCTTGCCCCTTTCTAGTTCTTCTAAGGTCAGTGATGATGGCTAAACACAAGTGACTTCACCTCAAACCACAGAGCTGCCAACAAGTGTCTCTTTCTCTTGCCCTTTAACCATTACGACCCTAGTAGTTAACTTCTCATTCCTGCTCTGTTAACACTGTAATCCAGTGGTTTTATTGATCACATCTAATCCACTAATTTGTTCATTTAATCACCATTTATTAAGCTCCTCCTAAATGCTGAACTCCATGACAGTGCTGCATGTAAATAGGTCAGAAGGCAAAAGAAAGAGTACCACAACGTCCCTGCCTGCTGTTGTAAATAAAGTTTTATTGGAACGCAACCCCACCCATTCATTTCCCTGACATCCATGGCTGCTTTTGCATAACAAGAGTAGGGTCGAGGAGTTATGAAAGATACTCTAAAGGCCACCAAAGCCTAAAATATTTACTATCTGGCCCTTTACAGCAAAAGTTTGCCAACTCCTACTTTTGCTCCATCACTCAAACGGGAAAGAGAAAGCATTGCTGTGAACTCCAAACCGAATGAAGAAGCCTTTTCATCTACACATGCGACTATATAATCTCTCTTGGCAGTGGGGGGAGTCGTAAATGTTTAATGCTAATTCAAATCTAAGACTCAAAGGCACCAAAACAGTTTGATCCTTAAAAATACTTTCTGCTCTTCTGGAGCCCATTATAAACAGATCTTCAAATGAAGTTCAAACGTGCATTATTTCTCTCTTGCCGTCCAAGGTTTAGGAAACCCAAATGTTCCCCATTTAACTGACTGTCAAGTTGCACTGAAATTAACAGGAGATGAGACTCGCAGCCGTGGGACTGGCTGCTCAGGAGTCAGTTACCCACAGCTGGCCGTCTAAGATGCACAGCAAAAGGCCCCGGGCTGATCTCCTGACTTTTCTGCCATGCTCATGGCCTTCTGTCTGTGGATGAAACTCCACAGCCCTGAGTACGAGGTCTAGGCGTGAACCTGGAGCAGAAGGAAATCCACCTGCTATTCGGGCAGGTACGGCCACAGCATAAATGAGAACAGGCCCCTACACAGCCAACAGGTTGGGTAGAAAATCTAAACCAACACTTTTGGTTGCATATTAACCCAGAGACCCTGACAAAAGAGACCCTAAAGGTTTAATGGCGTCTCCCTGAGACATTAGGCAGATTTACCGCCATGGCTAAATCCTGCCTGCAACACTGCAACACCCCCGTGCTGAGACCGAGGTCCCCACACAGAGTTGCTTCCCGTAGCCAGTGACCCTCAACGATGGCGGTGTCAGGTGCAAAACATTCTCCTGCATGGGAGGCATTCCCCGATCGGCCTCGCTGGAATAAACAGCTTCCCAGCTGCAAACAACCCTGCCCTGGATTTAGGTCCCTGAGTGCTGGATAGGGCGGCTCGGAGAGGAGCAACGCCAAGCCCCGGCAGAAGAGGACAGGTCACTGAAAGAGAAGTCAGATGACTAGAAAACGCACTGAAATGATGACAGCACCTAGTGTAAACAAACGGGACTCAATTCGTTCTACTGGATTTTCCCTTTGCCATGGGTGGGCGTGGGGGTGCTGGTGTCACCGTGCAGGCCTTAGCAGACAGGGTGGCCCATGCCCAAGAGGAAGTGGCCAAGGCAAGGTCAGACCTCGCCCCATCGTAAGCGACTGGGCAGCCCCTCGTCTGCCGTCGCCCCGCGGGCCTGATCTTGCTCGGGGAGAAAGAGGAGATTTGGCTCACTGGCCAGCCCGGCAATCTCAGACACGTCAGCTTAAATCACCGCGCCTCCGTTTCCTTATTTGGGAACTATATTGCTGTGTCTATCTCAATTCAATCACATGGGCCAGGTGGTAGGGTCCGTGGAGGGGATGCCTGTGAACATTACTCTGTGCCTGAGAGCTGGGGGTCACACTCTCGTGCTTCCCTGGTGCCTCCTGGGTGCAAAGGGAAGAAGGCGGGGTGGAGTGATGATGTAGCTGCAACCTGCAAAAGGGGGCTTGGAGAATTGAGGGTGCCAGGCCAAGCTTTCGCTCCAGAAACCAGATGATTAACACTGGAGGTGCTGGAGGGTGGGATGTGAGTTGACCCGTGGCAGAACCAACCCATGTGTTGGCCAGCTGAGTTTTAACAAGGCCCCACTCTGCTGACCTATGATAATGACACTGGGATCCCGATCCTGCTCTGCGGGGCTTGTGCTAAGACTGAAACACCTGCTAGATAAAGGGGCTGACCCAAAGGGGAGCCGGGTCCTGCTGCCCGTTACCCAAATCTAAAGAGGCGTCAAACATTCCCATTTTTCTTTCCCATTTCACATAGTAAACCTTGTAGGAACAGCAAAAGCGATACCCTTGATGAGCACCTTAATTAAGATAATCAATATGCATAAAATCACGGGCCAGTTTTTCCCCCCAGCCATCATTCATCGTGATTTATGGCACCCCGAGTGTGCCCTCCAGGGTCCGTATCAAATTTTCTAAATTTCAGACCTTGTCGTCGTCAAGAAACGGGGAGCACGGAATTTCAAATGGCAAGAGAGGGGGAGGGGGTGGTGGAGGGGCAGCAGCATAAATGTCACTGTGCTCCGAGTTGCACTTAACCGAATTAAAGCCAACACCCCACGTCCAGCGGTTTAAAGAAAGTTCTAGGGCATCAAGAAACGAATGAACCCATTCACGTGCTGCAGCCGTCAAGAAGCCCCAGCCTTGGCCAGGACGGAACCCCACGTGCACGGTGCTTGCTGTCATTGGACTGGGGATGAAACGGCCTCATGCAAGACCTCAGCCCTGGGTCAGCCACACGTCCCTTGTCCTGAAGAAATGCTGTTTGGGGCAGAAGGCCCAAGTCAGTGGCTGTTGCCCGGCCGAAAGGTCGCACTTCTTCATCCCGTTTCCCGGGGTTGTTGCCTTGTCAGTCACTTCTTCCAGGCTGCGGGCGCCCCAATAACCGAGTCCCTGTCTTAGTGCATCTGTGGTCGCTGAACCTGTGTGCCCCGAGACAGACGGGCACAGGGAGAAGACAGGAGGAGGACGAGAAGAAGAGGGACGCGGGGGAGGGGGCTGTGTCAGCAGGAGGCAAGTCCACCCCGCCGGCGTGTCCCTGAGCCGTGTCCCTGAGCCGTGTCCCTGAGCCGCGGGCCATGACGTCCCGATATCCCAGGTCGCGGTGAAGTGGGCAGCTGGGCCCGTGTGCCCGCCACCCCTGCCCCTCTTCTCAGCGGTGACCGCTTCCCAGAGCTTGGAAAAGCGCCCCGGCCTTTCTCAGCCTCAGCTTCGCCACCTGCAGCATGGAGGTGGCAACGGGACCCCCCTCACTGCCGTGCTACGAGAGAGACGAGAAAACCGAGCACAGGGCACAGTGTCCGGGAAAGCACCCCCAGAGGCTCAAGAAATGGGGGCCACTGCTGTTACGCTGCCCTCAGAGGGTCTTGAAAAGTCTCTCCAGCCCCCCTAGTTCTGACCCCGGAATATCCTTTTTTCTAAGAATGAGGCAAAACCCCTGCTAACAAGCTCCAGGGTCCGCTGTCCCCTTTCCCAGAAAAGAAAGAAGCTCAAGTCGTTTCCGTGACTCCCTCCAGCCGCCGCCCGGCAGTCACACAGCGAGAGGGGTGTCCTCACGCGGGAACGTGGCTGGGCCACGAGGCGGCCCCCTTACCGCTGGCCGGACGCCAGCCCTCCCCGGCCAGCTCCCCGGCGGTGACCAGGCGTGTTCTGTCCAGGGCAGCTCGGAGGATTCGTGACGAATGACCGCGTGTCTGATGTGCAGACCCTAATGATAACGGCCACCCCGCCAGCTTCAGAGCAGAGGGGTTTGCTGGGCAGGAGCGGGGGCAATTCTGCAGAGCTGCACCGTGTCCTGCTGGGGACAGCAGGCAGGCTCGGGAGTCACACTGCTTGTGCTTGTATCCAGGCTCTGCCCCTTGCGGTCTTGGGGACCCTGGGCAAGTCCCAGTTCCTTTCTGTGCCTCGATTTCCTGGCCTGTAAAATGAGAACACGGTACGTACCTCAGACGGTAGTTTAAAGGGTGCAGTGAGGTACCATGAAAGGATCTGCAACAGTGTGGTGTTGACCTGGGGCACGTAAACACTCAACTGAGACCATCTGTCATTCGATCAGTGACCTCTATGGCACCCCGTATAATGTGCTCAGTGGACCAAAGTCCACATACCCTGTAATTTCATACTCAGGGGTCCGTGCATCCAGCCATTCATTCAGCCACTAGGCACGGAGCTCTTGCCATGGCCAGGCACTGTTCTAGGTGCTCCCAGGACTCGTGCCTGGCAGAAAAGGCCGTCGTCACCTGGGGACGACTCCTGTAGACATCTGTGGTTGTCACACCTGGGGTATGGAGGGTTCTACTGGCATGCAGTGGGCAGAAGCCAGGGATGGCGCTGCACATCCCACAGTGCACGGGACAGCCCCCACGACCAGGAACCACCCTGCCCCTAATGTCGCAGTGCGAGGCTGAGGAACCTTTGCGGGAAGGAATCTGAAAGGAGTTGACAGGTCCATGTCGGGCGTGGACTTGGGCCAAGGGCGGCTGCTGCGACCACAGGGAGAGACCGCGGGAGGGGAAGGCCATGGCTTGGATGGAGAACAGGAGGACAGAAGATTCCAGCTCTGCCGGGAATCCTTCCTGAGAGAGAGACACATACAAAGTCCACGAAGTAGAGCAGGAGGCCCAGGATCAGAATGCTGCTTTTCTCGGGTGACGAACGCGCCCTGGGTCACGAACCTTGCAAACAGGACCCAGTTCCCGCGTTCTCGGTTCATGTCCCTCCTCAGTGTGAGGCAGTGCGGCCCCCGTAACGCTCTAGCAGAAGCCTTCCCCGTGAGGACCCACGAGCCACCAAGAGACTAAGGAAATAATCGCCAAGAACGGAGACGAGCCTACAGCATCCCCCCGAGGGGACACACCCAAGGACGTTTCTGACCCAGGGGACAGTACAGGGACGCAGGCCTGGGTCTAAACAGCAGAGAGACCAGGTGGGTCCTGCCAGCTGCGTGACCCTGGGCATCAAGGTGGGAGGAGTTAAGAGCACGGACTCTGGAGCCAGAGCTCGGTCACCTAATGGCCCGTTGGGAAGTGACACATCATCTTCTCACACGTAAAGTGGGTACCATAGCGCCTGCCTCATACATCATCCTGAGGACTGGATGCAGCCACTACAGCATGAACACAGAACAGCACTTAGAACGGGACCTGGGTCCAAGTAAGGAGATGGCAAATCTTGTCGTTGTCATCGCCATCGGAGTCATGACTGCGTCCTGGTAGACAAGCAACTTGACCTCTCTGCGTCCCAGTTTCTGTGTTTGAAAAATGGGCATCGCAGCTGCCACCTCCCTGGGCTCGGGGTTCAACACACATGCCAAGCACTCGGGACAACGCTTGGTATGCTGTAAGCCCTTATTATTATTTATTGAAACATTTGGCCAAAGCACCGAAACTGTTCTCATTGAGTCCTATCTGAAACTGTTCACCAAAAAGAAACACAACCACACGGTGTCAGGATGGTTCCAGAAGACCCAGTGTCTTGTCATGTACCCAAGAAGTGAGCTCCAAGAGCCACGATGAAGCCAGAGGTGAGAGCAGAAGAGCTCTGGCCCCCCCTTCCATCAGAGGGGACCTCACTCTCAATGCCTCACAGGAGAGCTGACACAGGACTGGGACTGGTGACCCCGATGGGAGAAGACAGAGCGGGTGGCAGCGGGGCACGGGGTCTCCCTCCTCCACATCTCTCCATCCCCCCAGCCTGAACGCATGTCACAGAAGGGGCATTCCAAGGCCTCGGGGACACTTCGCTGGCACAACTGCCTGCTACCAGCCCCGACTCCGCTCTTGTGCTGGGCTCTCGATCCATCTGAGAGTGAAGGGGACACGAGCTTTTCAGAAGTCTGACCCAAAGGTCCAGCGAGGCCGGGTCAACAAAGACACCAAAGCAAACCGAGAACCCATGACCTCCCCGCACCCAGGAGCCACCTGCCCAAACAGCTGTCCTTGCCACACTCAGTAAGACCACGCTCGGCTCCTGTCATCTCTGCAGCCGCTTAGGAGTCCGGGGGCAAAGCCGGGATGCCCAGAGAGCACCGCCTGGGCTCTGCTGCTTCAGTCTGAGGGCGCAGCAGACGAGCAGGAATGTTCTGGTCTCGTCCAAGCTCGTGCAGGGGCAGAAGCGGTTCCTTTGCCTGGTCTTCCTCCAGTGTCCCTGCAAGTGACCGGGGCAGGGAACCGTGGCGATGGTGACAGGGTCCGGCAGGATGTCACCTGCTCCGAATCGTCACCTGCCACCATGGCTGGTCACTGCAGGGGCTTCAGGGAAGCTGTCTTTTCCTAAATGATCTCGCCTGAACCCACGCTGCCTGCATGGCAGGGGACGACAAGCTTGCACTGATGGCTGTTGGTGCCACCCCTTGTCATCCCATGTGTCACTCGCCCTAATCTCCAGCCCAAACAGTACGCGCTGATTATCATTTACGAGGTCATTAAAAAGCCCATCCGTGGGCTTCAGCAGGCGGACCGAGTTGTGCTGCTGCCCGGCGGAGGCCGGGGTGAGCCGCCGAGTGCCAACGCTCACACGAACCCATCCTGGAAACGTCTGAAAAGAGGGGTTCACGTTGACTTCACGCTCCTTAGCTACACGACTGGGGACATGGATGTAGACGGCATGTACAGAACACGCAGGGAAGGTGGCCAACACACCCCGAGCTTGACCTTCTGGGCGGTGAGCGGGCAGCATGCCAGCGAACACTGCCCACCTGCCAAGTCCATCTGCTACGAGCTCACCGGCAGCCAGAAGTCACACGTTATGACCTACGGATGCCTCAAACGTGCCAGCGGTCTTGGGGAGCAGAGGGTAAAGGAGCAGGAGGAACAGGCCTTGCTTTACAGGGGGCGAACGTGGGACCAGGGTCCCGTTATACAAATCAGAGTGACTGCGATCTCTGGGACACGGCAAAGACGCTTAGAAAAACCTCCATCGCTGTGAAACGAACCAGAACCACAAACGTGACTTGAGGGGTCCCCTGACGGCCTTTTCCCAAAGGCAACGGGAAGACGGTGAACAATAACCAACCAATAACTCGCTCCGCCCATGCTGTCCCAGTCTGTACGTGATGGCTCGGTGACCCTCCACGGAGACGGTCAGGAGGAACCTGGAAGCCCCCCCTCCCAGCAGCCCACCGATGAGGGCAGGACCCTCGTGTCTCCCCCAGCCCACTGACACGGCTGGGAAACCGAGGCCTGAGCTGAGCTGTTCCCCGCGCTCTGTCACGCGGGGCCAAGCGCGGGCGGCCCCACCCTAACAAACGAGGCCGGAAGTCAGTTCGCACCCAAAGAGGATGCTATCGGCACGGGCACGGGCACCTAAGTACCTCACTTCCTTCAAAAGAGCCCCAACAAACGAATGGCACCCCACGGGGCATGCGTACTTGATGCTGTAGACAGTTAACACCTCTTTGAATTGGGGACAGCGGCTCTTAATTGTTTCACCCTGTCCCCAGCAGCGCTATCAGTGGCATCTAATATTAGTCATTCATCAGATGCAACGTTTTTGGCGAAACAAACCGCCGTCTTCTCCCCCTGGAAGAGCCGCGAGGATTCTAAGCACATTCTCCCAGAGCAGCTCCGCCAGGGAAACAGCTTAGAAATGTGACTTTAAACAAATGCGCTTTCTGGCCACCAACAACAAGACGAACGGGAACAAACAAGGGCTGGGCTCTGTCCTCTCCGAGGCTCCTTCCGCCCACCTGTCACAGGCAGTTTGGACCCCACCGCCAACCCCCCAACCCCCGAGGCAGCCCCGGGAGCTGTGGGCACAGATGCCCCCGGCGCTGGATGCCAGCATCCTCGTTAGGGATTATCCCGCCCGCCTGACGCACGGAGAGGAGATGGGCAGGCGGCCAAGTGTTCTTTCAACACAGATTCCGAAAGAAGATCCTGCGAAGTGTCGAAAGCCCAGATTTTCAGCAGTTCACTTTCGAGACTCGGTTACATAGCAACCACGCCGGCTCGCAGAGGGTACCAGGCGAGTTAATATTTTGTTTAAATGACACACTGCATTAACCCGCTAGGAAAACCCGAGCTTTCTTCACCCCCTTACCTGCCGTCAGACATCGTCATGGGAACAAAACGTTCTGATGGTAAATTGCCCAGCTTGTTGAATACATTGAAAAAAAAATTTTTTTTTAATTTTAATTTGTAAAGGGATCTAACCATCTCTTGGCAGGCAGAGCAAAAGGTGACACTTCCCCCATAACCATTTGTGCTAATATTATTAAAAGTACATTAGCACGCATTTAATATGTGCATAATGCCCTTTAGTTAAAAGATGACGGAGAGCGTTGCATTTTGAAAGACACTCATTTCAGTCAAGACCTTGCTCTGAACGTGATAACTCAATGGCACTAAATACCGTTAGCCATCGGGCCCCCTGCATCCCACCAGCACAGACAAAATTAAAACAGGACGTAATGCAGAGGAACTGTCACAAAGCCCCAGGAGCTGAGTGAGCTCCCCTGAGCCTTCCTGGAGGGGTGTCAGGACGAGGAAGCCCATCAGCCACATGTTGAAATTAACTTGAGAGAACACGGCCCTGGCGTTGAGGAAGAGGAAGGTCTAGCAGCGGAAACCACCGGACCACCTCTGCAGAGGGTGTCTGTGCCCGCAGGATGCTGAGAAAAGGCCGTGAGAAAGCCCTCCCCGGACCCTAAACAAAAACTCACAGAGGCGAAACCAGGTACAAAGTACTTGATTGAAACGCCTGGTGGCTCGAGATGCGCCCATGGTGGGGGTGCGGGGAGGGGCTGGTTCTCTTTTCAACCGTCCCACGGGTTTCAATTCATGTCCAGTTAGAGGGCTTTGTGGCCAACACTTAAGGTGAGTTAAGGCCTTGAACATTTATCTTCTGATTGTAACATCACTCCATGCCCCCCAGGAAAGGTTTTGAAAACTACCAGTGGTACACAGAGGAAAGAAGCACGACCTCCCTGCATGCAGCCACCCCCCGCCAGCCGCTGGCACCCTGAGAGGCAGAGGGAGCTGCTGGGTCTGTGTGCTTGTAAGAATACCAAGAGCTGCAAAAGCCAGTTTCATTTCCACAGCCTTGTGCGTTTTTGTAGGAAAAGAAAGCGGGGGTGGGGGTGGGGGAGAGAAAACGGCCCCCCGTGGCCTCCCTACAGCCATGCAACCATCAGATGAGTGTCTCAACTTCCAGGTTCAGTGTGTAGATCACTGGCGCGCTGACCCCTTAGCCTGCTCAGGCTGCAACTAGACCCAGGACTCAGATCAAAGCTACTTAACTTTTCCCGGGCTGAGGGAAGGGGCAGACGGTGGGAAATAAACCGGCATTGTTCAGGCCCCCTCACTCTCTCTGGCTCTCGAGTCTTAGCAAAATGCCAGGTCTCGGCTGTTTCTCAGTGTTGGACGAGTCCCTGCCCATAAAAAGCGAAGCATGGCCGTGCAGTCTACCTCCGGCATCGGCAGGGAGCGTCTGCCACGCACAGTGACACAGCCAGGGAGGAAGCACCGAACACCCAGAGACCAAACTGGGCAGCCAGCACCAGCCTCACACCACCTCCCCACCATGACGTCATGGCTACTCCGGTACCAAATGACCGCCCCGATGCGAAGACTTCACGCGGACTCCTCAAGTGCCAAGTTCAGGTCTGACTTTGGAATTCAACCTAAAACTGCTCGTGTTTAGGCGGGACGTCTCACACCCCAAAAAGCACAGCTGCTCCAGGAAGGTAAGGGGGAAACAGACACTGATGGAAAGGCGGCGAGGACAGGGAAACCGTCTCCCGCAACACTTGAGAGAAGCTCTTGACATAACCACAAAGCCAGAAAGCCCTGTGGAGCCGCCAGAGCCACGGGGACCTCCTACTTCATCGAGTGACATGTTTAGACAAGTGGCCCTCCTGGACTGGGTGTTTCTTTTTCTGTCGTGTTCAGGATTTCAGCAGTTGAGTTTCCAATTCAAATGGTATTAATAACCAGTGACACCCGTTTCTTCAAGAGCAGTGAGGCAAAAACCAGAGCAAACCAAACCCAACACCACCACCACCACCACCACCAAACAAAACCGAAGGGCCGGCGTCTACCCTTGCACGTTTCCATGCGCAGAAAACAAACAAGACATTTTTGGGATGCTTCCTCCACCTTTAACCCTTGCGGGGGTCGGTGGAGCTCTATCACTGTCAATGTCGCCACAGACCAGCTGTCTCTTTCCCGTCCTCTAGACCTTACAGCGTCCCCTCCAGCAGCAGCTCTCTGCAGCCCACCCTCTAAGCCGGCCGGTGGCCAGGGGCCCATCGCTCAGCCTGGGAGGCTGCCCCCCTGGGAAGTCCTCTCGGGGTGTTATTATTTGCTGGAAATTGAAACTCCCTGCTGAGCAGGGCATCTAGGGCGGCACGGACTGTTCCACTGCCTGCGCGGTCTCAAATGGGGAGCAAATAAAGCAAATAAAGTCCAGATGCAATGGAGACGGAGCAAAGTAGAGAGCGGCCCCGGCCTCCACCCCGAAGCCGGCAGCAGAGCCTGGAGCTCGCTTCTCGGGCAAGAGTCATTCCGAAGGAAGCGGGGTGTCCCCCTCCGGAACTGGGGGGAGCTGTGGCCTCCGCTGCCGCCGGGGGTGGGGGCAAAGGCCCGGGCAGGAAAAGTTTGCCCACGGCGCTGGGGGCTGTGTGCCAGCTAAGGGGCACTTTCCGCTGCCGGAAGGGGCGGCCCGCGGCCGGTCTGCCCGTGTGAAGCCGTGTGCACGCGGCGCCGGGGTTCTGGCTCCTGACAGCAGCTGGAGCCTCCCAGCAGGGGCGCGGAGGGCTTCCCAGCCACGGTGCGAGGGCGTGCGGGCCCCCGAGCTGCGGGCCCCCGCGCCGCCCGCCCCCTGCCGGCCCGGGCCCTGCTCGCCCGCCTCTCCGCCCGCGGCGCCGAGCGGTCCCTACCTTGCGCGCCGTGCTGGTGGTTCTCCATGTTCCCCGCCGCCGAGTCCGCCGCGGCCGAGGCGCTGGGGGCCGCTCCTGGGCCCGGGCCGGGGCCGCCGCCTCCGCTCAGTTCCGCCAGTCTCCGGTTGGTGGCCGTGAGTTCGGCTCGCAGGTTGGTCACCTCCTGGCTGGCGGACTGGACCGCCCCATCGATGCGGAGCGCGAGCTGCTTATTGTCTTCCATCATGCTCAGGATTTTGGCCTGGGGGCGAGAGAGGTGACAAAGAGCTGCATGATGCGCGGAGGGGCGCGCGGCCGGGCACCCCCGGCTCTACCTGTTGTGGGTCCCCGGCGGCCCGGCTCCCCGCGCCCCGACCCCCAGGCACCGGCAGCGCCGGCTCCTCCGGCGCAGGAATGACAGCGGCGCCTCCAGCCGGAGCCGCGGCGGTAGCGAGGCGGCGGGGGGAGGAAGAGGAGGAGAAAGAGGAGGAGAAGGAGGAGGAGGAGCAGCCGCGATCGCTGAGACCCCGGCGCCGAGAGCGCTCGGAGAAGGACACCGCGCGCCGCCCCGCACTCTCTCCATGGAGCCTACCATTCGCCGCGCGCTCGGGAGGGGGCTGGGGCCGGGGGCGCGGCCGCACCCGAGGTCTCCCGCGCCCCCCACTTCGGGGAGACGCCCCCCGGGGGGGCGGGGGCGGCAGGCGGCGGCCCCGAGTGCGCCGAGGTGGCGCCCCTGGCCCGGGGTGGGGGAGGCCTGCTCCGAGGCTGGTCCTCGGTCCCCTCCCTGGAGCGGTGGCGCGGCCCCCGCCCTGGCGAGAACTAGCGCCCCGCGCCGCGCTGGGGTTGGGGAGGAGGTGGGTGCTTGGGGCGAGGGGTGCGTGGAAAGGGGGCCCCGGAGGGGAGCGGGGCTGGAGCCCGGGGGGCGGGGGCGGCCCGCGCGAGCTCTGGAGTCGCCGGTTCCTGGCATCGCGGGGAGCTGGGCTGGGGCCCCGCGGACCTCCCTCCCTCGCCACCCCCTTCCCACCCCGCCGCCGCCGCCGCCGCGACCCTCGCTGCCCTCCTCCCGCAAGGAGCGCTCGGGCCTTCCCCGGGGGGGCCACTCGCGCTCCGGCTTCCCCTGAGACCTGGAACCCGGCTGTGCGCCCGAGGAGGAGGGGTGGCCTTAGCCAGGTCCCAAGCTTCTTGGCCGAGTTTGCGGGCCGGGGGGATGGGGCCAGGAGAGAACGCTGGAAGGCGTCCGTGGGGCTGCCCGCTCCCTCCTCCTCCCGGGAGTGGGCGTGTGGAAGCCCAGCCGCCTCGCTTACCCACTTCCCTCCAGGGAGACCCGAGGCAACCATGGAGTTGAGGAGGCCAGGGAGCGCCTGTCCCCCAGAGCCCCGGCTTTGCGTTTTTCACTGGGGCCCTGGATGCCAGCCCCCAGACCCCGTTACCATAGCAAGCTTCATTCCATGCAAATCGGACCGTTTAAAGCAGCCAGTGCGCCACCGTTCCCGCGGTTCCGCTTCCGGGGAGCAGCTCACAGCCTCGCGCAGGACCCCCGTAGGCGAAGGATCCCCCCCTCCTTGAGACTCAGCAGCATTAATTGGAGGCCTACTGTGTGCAAAGTGCTTAATGTGCGTTATCTCCTCTGGAGGAAGGGGTATTATTCCCATTTTAGAGATGAGGAAACTGAGGCTCTGAGCAGGTTTAAGCAGTTTACCCAAGGAGCCCACGGTTAGGTGACACGCGGACTCTGCTTCTGAGTCAGTCTCATGTTCCTTCTGGCGGCCTTGGACGCTGGGGAACCATGGACACACCCTCTGCTCCATCCCTTCCTGTGACCAATAAAACGCTTTCTGCGGCGCAGGACACTATTAGATGGTGGAGCATGCGACTGCAGACACAATTTTTCACTCTGTCCACTCTACTCAGCTAACTTGGTCAGCTGGGCACTGACCCTGACCTTAGCCGCATCAGCACAAGTTCTGACCCACTGGGCCGACCAAGGCGCTTACTTCTTGGTGTATTTGTAAAGCAAGGTTCAGTTCTTTGAAGTTCTTCAGTTAAGCTGTGGAGGGGTATCAATCATAGAGCTTTGTGGGTCTTCAAAAGGCGGCTGTCATGGGTCCGCCAGTGTGGGAAACGGTTTGGTGATTCCTCCAAAAGTTAAATGTAGAATTGTCAGATGACCCAGAAATTCCACTCCTATGTATATACACCAGAGTTGAAAACAGATATTCACTCAAAAATGTGTACACAGACATTCCTAGAAGCAGTATTTACAATAGCCAGAAGGTGGAAACAACTCAAATGCCCATCCAAACAAGGATGGATAAACAAATTGTGGTATATCCACACAATGGAATATTATTCGGCCATGAAAAGGATGCATTACCGATATGTTACAAAGTAGATAAACCTTTAAAATATTAACGCTAAGTGAAAGCGGCCAGACACGGAAGGATATGTGCTGTATGATTCCATTTACCTGAAATACCCAGAAAAGGTAACTTTATAGGGACAGGAAGCAGATGCCTGGTTGCCAGGGGCTGGGGGGGTGGGGGGAGCAGAGAATGGGGAATACCTGCTCCGTGGGCACTGGGTCTGATTTGGGGGCGATGAAAATTGTTTGCAAGCAGACAAAGGTTGTGAGTGCACAACACTGAACGTAATAAATGCTACTAAATTGTTTACTTTAAAATGGTTTCACCTCAATGAAAAAAAAAAAGTCAGCACATGAGCAAATACAAAGGGGGGAGGGCGTCCCAGGAACAAACCTCACGGGGAAACAATTAAGAGCAGAGGCTGTAGTTGGAGAGCCGTGCGCGCGCGTGTGCGTGCGTGCACACGCACCCCGCCGTGACGGTGCTCATCAGAACGCACAGCCACTTGTCTGTGTGCACGTCCCTCTCCCACCTTGCTGTGAGCTTCCGCACGGGCGGAGGAGGGTGGTCAGCGCTCATCTATTATTCATCTCTGCATCCCTGCCGCCTAACTCCGTAGTCAGCACTCCGCAAATGAGCGTGTGTGAGCGTGTTTGTTCAGTAAACACCCTGACCAAGTGTTAGTCATTTTCCTCCTCAGTGAGCTGATTCCCACACACCAGAATCTTAACATCAAGTCAAAACAAAACCAAACATCCCACAAGGAGGACGGAAAGCAAAGACGCGTTCCTCGGGCCCCTTCTCATCTCTCTGCCTCCTCGGACCCCGTGGTGGTACAGCCACTGAGATTTCCAGAAACTTCAGAAACTCCTGGGGTGCCTCCTAGGAGCTTAAAGAATGTTATCTTTGGAGATTTTTGTTGTGGTGGTTAACACGGCTGTATCTCCTTCTGTTCACCCACATACAAAAGGACCAGACCTCAGATAGGAAGGCTGAGACCCATCAGCCTCTAGGATCGACTTGATGTAACCAAAAGGGTTGCTAGCCCACCTTTCTTCCCCTCAGCGGCCACCGCCCGCCCTCCCTGGCTGATCTCTAGTAACAGACACTCAGGGGAGTCCTCCTCCCCCGCTTGCCTGACGCCCCATCGCAAACCCATGGGTCTATGTGGGGGCTAATGTGCCCTTGCAAGGCATGTCTTGGGAGACACCTATAAGCTCTCGGGGGAGGGGCTCCAGAGCAGTCTGCCATCTCTCTTTGGGGTCCACGACTATGAGGACGTGACAGTACTGTGCGTCCTGTGTTAGGACCCTCCCTTCTGCACGCTCCTGAAGGAGCCACTGCGTCACACCTCAGCAGGCTGATGCTGAGAACTGAGCCAGCAGATGCGTTCGTTTCCGAGGGACCCAGTGTCGCTGGTTGCCACCCCTCCCTGCCAGCCAAACGCCATCCAAGGCTCAGTCCGTGCACCAGCCCTCCTGCAGTCACCAGCCTCTGCCAGTATTTACTGAGTGTCCGATGGTTCTAGGAGGAATGAGCAGACGGTGCCCTGTGCACTGGGTACCCGTCCAGGTTTGCCTGGGCATTTTGGAGCGCGCAAACCCATCCTTGCTCAGAGAAAGAAAGTCCCTAATAAGAACCGAGCCAGAGCCTAACCCACTGCAGACAGCAATGTCACATGCACCTCCCTTGTCCCATAAATAGAGTGACCTCGTAATTTAAGGTCCAAACTCAGACACTTTTGAGAGCGAAAAGGTACAGTGAATAATGAAGCTGGGACAAGTGGCATAAATTGGAACTGTCCCAGGAAACCCTGTGGATGTGGTTGCCCCACCCTATAACCAAAGGACACTGTTTGGTCCTAGAAGGCAACCTGGGGACCATTTCTGCCAGCGCCTTCGTTGTACACTGATGGAGAAACAGAGACTCGGAGGCAGGAAGGACCCCTCCCGCCATGATGGTCAGGCAGTTGGGGGAGATTTATGAGTAAGCCAGGGCCTTTAGATAGAAGATGCCCCATCACCTCCTGACGTGTGTCCACCACCATGGACCGGGGGGCTCCTGCCAGACCCCTGGTGCACACGGCACCTCCCAAATTGTAGACGAAGAGTAAGCCCACCGTCTTGCACAATGTGGCCCGTGACTTCACTTGGTACCACTCTCCCCCCAGCTCACGCCCCTCATGTCACTTAATTCCTTGTGACCGTGGGGACTTGGGCTTTGCCTCTGCCCAGGACACGCTCTCGCCAGCTCTCTCTGCCTCGGGTTCCTTTTCATCCCTTAGATTTAACGGTCATCACCTACTCCTGGCCTCCGATGGGGGCTGTTCGTCGGCTCGTTTACTCGCTC
Source organism: Lyroderma lyra (assembly GCA_004026885.1). NCBI lineage: Eukaryota > Metazoa > Chordata > Mammalia > Chiroptera > Megadermatidae > Lyroderma > Lyroderma lyra. Next base: position 18,632 of record PVJL010009296.1, read on the forward strand.
ATTTGAAATACAGGCTGAGGGTGTGGGAGGGAAGTCGCCACGCGTCTGGCTCACCGGGGTGAGAGTCTGAGATCCCTGATACCGAGGTCTGCGGGGCTGTCCCCTCTGACTTGGACCCCATGGAATTCAGAAGAAATAAACGCCCTTTTCTGGAGCTAATCGGAGGGTTTCGGCTGCGTGCACCCCGATGCCTTGGCCGAGACGGCCCCGGCCCCCAGCGCATGGACCTGCCGGCTGGTCTGTGAGAAGGCGGACGGCGGGGACCTCGTGTCGTTCTTTTGTCTCCACTGCCGGGTGCTGGGTTGGTGCTTCTCCAAAGAGCTTGCAGTCGGCTGAGCAAATTCACCCCACCCCCCGCCCCCCAGAACTTCACACCCACGAAGATCCCTGCTTCTCTCACGAAACCCGTCCCCTCTTCGGTGTCCCCCGGGAACTCTAGGCACGCCTTACTTTGCAAAGTACTTGCATGTCTCTCTTCGTAGTTCCCTGGCGACAACTCCAGCAGGCAGAGGGGCCTCCAGTCACCTGGACTCTGCATTGGCAGGTGAGGGCACTGAGGTGGGGGGATGTGTCCTAAGGCCACAAAGTTGGACCGAGAGGTCCATGACAGGAGGCGTCTGCCTGCTCGTCCTTTTCCCTCTTTACCCCGAGGGCTGCACTCGTCCTTGTCAAGTGGGTGAGCTGGGGACCGGGACCTGGATTTCCACACAGGTGACCCAGTTTTCTCCTGACTCCACCAGGGACCTGGTTTCTGTCTGGCTCAGGAGTGGGAGGCAGCCTTCACGTGCTCCCCACTTCAAGGGGAAGTTCGCACACAGGACAGGGTGGTGAAGGGGGTCTGAGACAGAGGCCAGTGTGCGACGGACCCCGGGACCCAGGTGTCAGCGCTCTGAGAAACCCTGACGCCCCCTTGGGTCGGGGAACCGTGGTTCTGCCTCCTGCCCTTCAACTTTAAAGGTCACTTCTTGCTAACAGTGTCCCCTACCAAGCTCTGCACAACACACCTCTGGACTTGAGGCTCAAAGTGAGGATGAGGACCCCTGAAGGGGAGGTCTCTAGGAGATACTGTCACAGTGGAGCTCCTGGCGCCCCTCCTGACCAACCAGCATGTCTGCGGAGGTGCCGCGTACCTAGGCACCGGGGCAGGTGTCACACGTGCACACCGGTGACATCCGTAACGTGAGGAACCTTCTGAGCCTCTGGAATGGCTGCAGATGCTCCCTGCCCTTGGTCCCGTGTCCTCCCACACCCCTCCTCCTCGATGTCCCTGGGGAATGGGGACCTTCCCTCCCTGCAGACGGACGCGCTGTTTATTCCCTTGTCAAACGCGAGCCCCGGCCAAGCGCGGGGAGGGATCGCGCGTACACCTACACGGTGGGCTCCGGCCGAGGGGGTTCTGCCTTGTGCTCTGGGGGGACGGCACCGCTCAGGCAGGGGCAGCCAGGTCCTGGGGCCCTGAGTGGGGAGACAGGAAGAAACTCGAACGTCCCCCTTCGGTGCCACGATGCGCGGGGCTTCAGCGGGTCCTTCCCTTTAGGCACAGGCTCCGCGATTTTAATTGTCCGCCAGTGAGAAGAGCGTCACTCCGGCTGCGGGCGTCCCAACTTTAGAAGCAGAAGGGACGTCAGAGCTCACGGTGGCCACGCGGGCTTTGTCCACTGATGGAGAAGCCGGGGACCGGGACGCACAGCGGCACTACTCGCCGTTCTTGTCGTTGTTATTTGCTTACGTTTTTGTAAGCGGGCAGGTGGCCAGGGGCAGTAAGAACCCCCGCCGGGAAGCGTCCCGTCTTTTCCTAACGGTGATGGCCAACGCGGCCATCGAGCCTTCCGGAAAGTAATGTGCAAACGAGAAAAGCCCTCTTCGGTGATGCCGGCAACTTGACACCGAAGGAAACTCAACCCGGCCTACAGTGTCGCCCCCTGTCCCGACGCCCCTGCCCACGGAGCGGCTGCCTCCGGGCTACAGCGGCTCCGAGAAGGTACAGTGAGCAGGGGCCGGTCTTCCCTTGGGGACTGGGTGACAGGACACCCGGGCTCTTAGGGCTGTGCTGACCCGGGAACCACGGGCGCCCTCTCCTCCCTTCCTTGACCATCTTGGATAGATTGGGTGACCGCCCCTCGTTCCCCACTCCCTCTAGTCATCTTATCTCTCGTCCTGCTGGTCCCATTGGCCGTGGGACCATTCAGTCCCTCCCACCAGCTCGCGCAGAGACCCTTTCTTTCCCGGCTGCACTGACCATAGGCTTGGCCACCTGACTTGCTTTGGCCACTGGAATGTTAGTGACCTTGCAGCGAGCCGAGGCCTCAGTGCTGCTGCAGTGTGGCGCGGCCCCTTAGACTCCCGTGATGCTCCGTGAGAACGTGCCCCAGGTACGTCCTGGTGCGTTACGGCCCCCAAACTGCAGGCGCACGAGGTCACACTGGAGCCAGGCCTGCAGCCTGGAGTAAAACCCAGCCAGGCCCCAGCTGTACCCTCGCCAACATGCGGATCCACAAGTGAGAAAAGTGGGTGCTGCTGTAAAGCCCCTGAGATTCCGAGGCTGCCGCCAGCCAGCGCTGCCCAGTACGTCGCGTTATGGAGACCAGCGCCTGACTGACAAGTGTCCTCCCGCTGGCTAAGGTACCAACAGAGCCTGATTGGCTCCCCAAGCTGGAAGTCCAGTGGTAGATGTGACCTCAGCAATGCCAGGAATGCCATCGGGCCGCTCCTGTCGCTCCTGTCTGGTCACTCTCCCCCGGGCAGGGGGCCTGTCCCCATGCAGAGGAGACAGGGGGACCGAGGCCAGCAGCTCCGGGCTCCCACCGTTCTATTTCTGCTACCTCTGGGGGAAGCTTCTCTCACCCATTGTCCCCAGGGAAGAGGTGTCTGCCCCTGGGCTGGGGGCTACCTCGTCCAGGCCTGTCGGTGCCCATCCCAGAGGCCTTCGGGAATCAGGAGCAAGAAGCGTGTGTGTCCACGGCGGGGAGCGAGAGGGATTTAGTGGGAGGAGATGGGACACAGGGCGATAGACGTCCATGTCCCCCCCACCCCCACTGCCCAGCAGTAAGACCAAGGACAGGGGCCTGGGCGGCCACTTAGGGCCCGTGCCCCAGCACTCACCAGGCCTTTGCTCAGACCCCGGGCTTGAATCCCAGCCTGGCCTTCCTAGGGGACGTGCTTTGGGCAAGTTGCTTGACTCTCCACGCTCCAGTCGTTCTCTTATAAAGCAGAGAAAAGCCAGCGTACACCTCGTTATAGGATGGGGTGAGGTTTAACTGAGGTGCTGTCTGGGGGTACAACAGTAGTCTCCCCAGAGTCCCTCGGTGGAGCCCAGGCCCTCACCGGCCAAGGGACCGAAATAGCAACCGCAGAAGGCTCAGGGCACCCCGTCACCAGCAATTGCCCTCTGTTGCAGGGGACCTGCCTCCCCCAAGGCCACCCCCCACCCAGCCCCCAGGTTGTGTTCCCACCCAGGGACCAGCCCTTGGGCAGTGACTTGGAAACAAAAGCCCACCCTCTCTGCCCTCATTGGGACCCTTCCAAAGGGCCCCCAGCTCCAGAGCTCTTGCTAGGCACCGGGGGGCAAACCACATGGCCCGCCAGCCCACATCAGACTTCCTCACCCCTGCACGTGTGTCCCCAGGACACGCCGGTGACCGTCTGTGTGCAGAGAACCCGACCTCAGGCGTCCTGGTGG
>PVJL010009296.1:22410-58667 GCA_004026885.1 Lyroderma lyra
GCCCACCCGTGCCCGTTACGCACGCGGCGAGAGCCCACCCGTGCCCGTTACGCACGCGGCGAGAGCCCACCCGTGCCCGTTACGCACGCGGCGAGAGCCCACCCGTGCCCGTTACGCACCGGCGAGTGCCCACCCGTGCCCGTTACGCACGCGGCGAGAGCCCACCCGTGCCCGTTACGCACGCGGCGAGTGCCCGCGCGCCCGTTACAATCGTTGTTACCCCTCACTCACTCACTCCCTCGCTCCCCCCCCCCATTCATCCTGCCAAGGGTCCCCAGGAGGCAGGACCGTGTACCAGCTGAGGGCACCGCCTTGCCTCTGGGACCAGGCAGCCTGGGCTCAAATCCCTGGTCTGCCCCAGCAGGTCTGCGAGCCTGGGAAGGACAGTGGCTTCTCTGGGCCGCGGTGCTCCGGCCTAGGACATGGTAATGCTCACGGTTTCTGTCTCACAGGGTGGCTGGGGACACACACTGGGCACGGAGCGAGCGCCCCCCACTGCTGGCGCCTCCGCCTTCACTGGGTGCAGCACTCGGGGCTGACGGCACCTTCGCCCGCAGCTCCACTTAACGGCCCTGCAGGTCCCACACGCGGGCGAAGGTGCAAATACCCTAACAGCAGCCATAAAGATGTTGGACTCCTGGAGCTGTGCTTTAGATCGGTACTGATTATCTCGTACTTGGAAATTACAGGAGCGGACCCCACCCGCCCCGCCCCCACCCCACGCCCCGGGGCCGGAGGCCTGCCTGCTGCCCTAGAAAGTAATCGGGTGAACGGGCCGGTCTGAGCGGGGCGGCCAGCCCCACACGGGCTCCCCTGCGGCTGTTGAATCGGAGGAGAGGCTCCCCCAGGAGCGCCGGGCATCTCGGCCTGGCTGCCACCCCTGGGCTCTGCTCCTCGGCCCGCCGTACACCAGCTACTCGGTTTGTTCCCGTCAATTTTGAATCCGATGACAAGGGCATGCTTTAAGAAAGTGTCAGCGGCGGTCAAATCGTGTGCTTATCCTAGCGCTCCTCAGCACACTCGTGAGACGCTGCGAACGGCAATGTCAGAGCAATTAATACGTGCCGCATATCATAATGAGCGCTTTCCGTGCCTCCTCTCCCTTTATCATCTCAAAATTCAATTACTGTAACAACTGCAGGAAGTAGATACGATGAGCACAGCTGCCGGCCGAGGGTCCAGGAAAAGAAAATTCCTGAAGGTCACATCGTCAGCGCACGCGGCGGGGCCGGCGTTCGGCCTCGAGGAAGCTGGAGTCTACATCTCCGTGCGGCCGTCCGGGAAGAGACCGGCGTCTCAAGCAGGACACTTAGGAGGTTCTGCTCTAACGTACACGTTTATCGGTCAGGCCCTAGGGATAGAAAAATAAAAAAAGGCAGAGACAGAAAGTCTTTGCCCTCAATAAGCACCTACGATGTTCTCCTATTAAGTGAGAACGATTATAACTTACTGGCGTGGGTCAATGTTAAGTTCAAGTAAACTCGCGGCTCTGAAACCACCCTCTTTCCTAAATAGGCTGAAGGGCGTCCTAGGAAGCTGTTTTATTTTTAAATAAATTCATAATGCACATTAATATCAACCTATTTTAAGGTGCTGAACCAACTCCTAGCAGGTGGCCACGTTTACTGCTCCACCCTACAAGTCCCCTCGTGTGCGAACGGACCCACGGCCCCCAAAGAAACAGGCAATTTTGTTGCTGCTGCTGTTGACATCCATCTACTCTGCTCCTGCGACTTGATTTCATTTCAGTTCTTCCCTTTTCAATTAAACAATCACCCAGAATTTAAAAAGATGTCTTTCCACCAGCAGACTCCCAAGTAGATGACCTTGGAGATTACCAGGGTTTATGCTCACTTTTTTTCTGATTGCTCTTTATCTTCCTGTGTATCGCTTTCCCTAAAAATGCTGTCAGGCGGTGCATTTAAATTCTTTCCTCATCTCCTCATGGCGCTGCTGTTTACAATAATGAGTCACAGCTGAAAGGGACTGAAATATCACGGGCTTCTTCTAACATATGCCAGCAAGGAGGGCGCTTCACGGTTGGCAAAGGCTGAGGCGAGACAGGGGCGAGGTCTTCCTCTCCCGGTGTGAAACGGAACTCGAAATTTCCCTTCGTTACTTTCTGGGCCTTGTCCCATTTGCTTTGGGTTTTTGCTACCGGCTGATATCCTCCACGGATCGTAGCCGACGTGTATTAAATGCTCGTTATGCTTCGGGTCTGCAGGAGCTCATTCTCCCAAGCGGGAGGCACCTACTCTTATTTTCTCCACGTCACGGCTGAGAAAACCGAGGGTTGGAAAGCTGGAATGGGGTATCGGAGGGGTGGGGTTGCATCTAGAGCCTGGGCTTATGACAGCTGGGGTGTGGGCTCCAGCTCTGCCAGCTGTGGGACCTCAGGCAAACCACTTTGCTTCCTAAACCTTCGTTTGCTCATCTGTAGAATGGGGATCGTCATCATCTTGGCCTTGCCCCGCCCAGGATGGCTATGGGACTAAAGATGTCACTGAGTGAGAAACTATCTGGAGAATTGCCAAGAACCCAATGCTCGCCCCCATCCTTGGGAAGTGACCCCACTGAGCGAAATCAACCCATCAATGGCGCCGAAGAACACAACGCAGGAGCTCACGTTTAAGACTAAAACCAGCTTTGTTCAAAGAACCCACTGCCCGCACTGCCTGGGCACTCGCCACCGGCTGCTGAGTTGGTGCCCTCGTGTCCCCAGTGACCAGATGTCGCTGTTGAAGGACAACGCCACCCTTGGAAGTCAGCCCTTAGCAACCCTCCAAGGCTACTACTTCTCGCCTCCCCTGCGTGCCGACGAGATGAGTTTTGCCACCCCCCTGGGTGAGTGGCACCTTTCCCAGCAGAGGGTGTCCTTGGAAGCAATCTTTATGCGCAGATTTATTAAGGCGACTGCTGGCTTAATGAATCACCACAATCCAAGGAGCCCATAGGTAGCTCGCATTTAACTTTCATGTGGCCGCTCCAGAAACGGGCGTGAAAGGCAGAAATCAATGATTGTGACAACATCTCGGTCCCGTTTGTTTGGCATGTTCGGTTTGGGGTGTGATGTGTGCCATTGTCAGACATACTTTATGCTCTCAGACGAATTTCATCCTCGCTGATTAAAGGGGTGAGCGGCACCTGTAGGATACAACGTGACAAACCTTAAAAGGAAAACTGGGAAGTGCTCCCATCCATTACGTGCTAGTTCCCAGCCAGGTCTGCTTCACATTTGAATCGGTGGCTGCATCTTCGAGCTACCAAGGGGAGGCCCTATTTCCCAGTTCTTAAGTTAATTAGGAAAATGCATTTAATTAATTACACCCACTGTGCATATTTGATTTGCCGTAATTGGGTAGGGTACAGGCAGGAACCAGGTGGTGTGGGAGGAGTGGACAAACCGGCTAGCAAGGTCCCATTGGAGACCTTGAACTCAATAACTTATTATTTGCTCTTGGACTTTTTTTTTTTTTTTTTTGGTAATGCACCAGCTACTATTTAGGAATAACCTGTTCACAGCAACACCTGCAGATTAGCATAAAGTTCCTATTTAGAGAGGTGTCTAGACAGAACCTAAAATAAGAACTTTAAATCGTCAGCGTTCAATGGCAGCAGGCCATAAGTCTTCCAAAGAAACCAGAGCAGGTGGCTTTTTAAGTTTTCAGATTAATCGATTTAGGACACACATGCCCACCATATGGGGTTAAGACTGCTTTGGAAGAAAGGACGACCCGATAGATGCATCCTCTCCACGACGTTCCTTTCATTGGTCCGCGTGTCCATCACCAATGCACATGGATACCCAGGGACGTTCTGGCGTGGATAACCTCACTGAGTTCTCGCCGGCACGGACACAGATCGTCTTCACCGTACCGAGGAGGAAACGAAGGCTCGGAGAGGCCAAGCCACTTGTTCAGGTCCCACGGGTCGTCTGAGAAGGGTAGGGACTCACAATCATCGCCCAACCCCAAGCCACGGGCTCGTTTTCCTCCCGCCGTGGCCCCTGCCGCCTCCGGGAAGCATTCTGAATTGTCAGTGTGACTGGCCTCATGCTTGAAGGGAGACGTGACTACCCTCCCACCACACGTTCATCCAAGGGGCCGAGTGTTTACCCATTGACGTGCCGGGCCCTGGGGACGTAGCGGGGGACAGAAGGGCTCGGACATCGTTCCCTTCGCCTCACGAGCTTGCAGGCTAGCAGAGACACATAACGGACAGCGACAGGAGCCTTCCTCGGGGGCTTGAAGGACATCGCCCGGGGGTAGGGGAACACCAGGTGTATTGCAAGCTCTGTCGGAGTCCACCTCCCGGTGTTTCGGCTCTCGCCCCTCCTCTATTTGACCCCGCCATTGACCTAGTACTGGTTATACTTGTCACCGTGCCACCTAGCTAACTGCACCAGCCTTCTCCCGGGTTCCCTGACCCCCTCTCCCATCTTGCCCCTCCCCCATTCAACTGAACCCCCACCCCCCATCCTTGCTGCCAGGGCTTCGGGAGCCGTTGCTTCGGTGGAAGCCCTTCCGTGGCTCCTCACCATCTTTAGGAAGAAACCCAAACTCCTTGTGGCATAAGGGCACACGGGACCCAGCCTTGGTGACCGCCCAGCTGCGCCATGGGCTCCGGGCCCTCCTCTTCCCGCCTGCTGTGTGCTCCGCCCGGGGCCCTCGTGGGGAAACCGCCTGCTCCCTCTCCCCCCACTCCCGGAGGCCTTGGTGGAACACAGCAAGTCCCTGCCCTGTCCTCTCGGAACGTTCCAGAAGTCTTTTCGTCGTGGCACGTCCTCCCTCGGCTTCCTTTACTGACCGGAAAGCTCACGGGGGCAGGAAGGCGCCATCCCTCCGCCTCTGCCCTCAGGGCCCGAGCGCCCAGGCCGGCCCACAGCAGGCTCTCCAAGGACGACGGAGGCGCGACCGCAGCCACAGCCCTGGTGCGCAGAGGCCACTGTCCGGACTTGTGTCACGGCGCTGCGTCACGGCTGTTGGTGAGGCTCTGGGACACGTCGGGGGACGTAGCTGCCTTGTGCTACAGATGAAGAAACCGAGGCCACGGGGGAGGGGGCACGCCCTCGCCTAACAGCACCCGGCTAGCTGGTGACTCGGTCCCGTCCGTTCAGCCTTCACCTTTGTGTTTCCCAAACAGGGAACTTTCCAGAATGTCTTTGGATTCTCTGAGATGCGCGCATAGTAACTGAAAACTTGGGGGCCTGGAATCGCAGCTATGCGGAATGATCAGAGACGTGTTTAGGGGAAAATCAATAGAGCAATAGGGGTGGCGGGCCTGGGACCGAATCAGGCCGCTCCGGCGCTGCTAGTGCCTTTGGGGCTTTCCCCTCAGTTCAGCTGCTTCCTGTTTCAGGTGCCCGAACTTCTCCCTCCCCACAGTGACAGTCTTCGCAGTGAAATACTCAAGGAGAAAAGGGAAACCCTCCCATTCAGCCCGTGGGCACGAGGGTCACAGAGTGCGTGCGCCCTGCCGGCTCCGGGCTCGGAACGGGACCCGTCTGGGTCGAACCGTGTGTCCAGCGCTTCTGAGCTGCTGAGAGCGGTTTGCGGCAAAGCCTCACGTGGAGCCCTGGAGGTGTACTTGGCCCTTGACGAAGCTTTCTTTTCTTTTCTTTTCTTTTGGAGGAGCCCTTTCCGCGTTATTCCAAAGGGTCGGGCTAAATTTCCCTCAGTACCCAGGGGGCTCGAAGGCAGGGCGTGGCGGGGCGCTGGGCACCCTCGGAGGAGAGAGGAGCTTCCTGGGTCGGAGGAGCACGGCTGCGCGTGCACAAACTCGGACTCTCCCCCCCCGGCCCATCCGACGGCGCCGACGAGCGCTCGCGCGGTCTCTTCCATTCTCTGATCTGGTCCCTCACGGCTTCTCAAGGGTTTCTACAGGTAGGACACGAGCTTCCTGCCCGGCAGGAACACTCCCTCTGTTTCCTTGGTGTCTCCTCTCCGCAACGCCCGAAGAGTGTGAGGTATACAGTCAGCGCCTAATGCTTCCGTGAAGGCGGCACCCCAGCAGCGGAGACGCTGGCCTTCGTGATGAGTCCCAGCCAGGACTCTTCGTTCTGGAGTCTTGCCACCCTGGCATCTCCGGCTCTTCCCACTTCTCTTCCCAGGACACAGGTCACGCTGCCGGACCGTGGAAGTCCCAATCAAGTCTGCAGGTGTACTTCCTGGAGGCCTCTGCGTGCTCTGCCCGGCCCTGGGCAGTGGCTCTGTCCCTGGACTTGCATAAGCCCCGGTGACAGAGCCGCTGGCCCAGGATGCAAGTGGCCAGGTGGTGAACTGCATTGGGAAACTTTGTGTTTCTGCTTCCCAGGCCCAAGTCTTACAGACCAGAGGTCTGGTGACAGGGGCATGACGCAAGGTCCCCTCCCGGGAGGCTGGATGACAAAGAAGAGCTTTTGAAGCGTGGGGCCTTTTGCACCCAGGAAGGCTCCAGGAGCAGGGACTGTGCAGCCCTTTCTCCCCTTCCTCTGGGCTCCGAACCGGTGCCAGCACCTCCTGAGGTCCCTTCGTCTGAGGGCTGGCCACGTGAATGCACAGCCTTTGTCCTCTCCGTCCCTACTCTGCCTCGAGAAGCAAGAAGCCCCCAGAGTTCCACGGGCCGTCACTGAAATAACCTGTCATGCCACGTTTGAATATAAAATGTTACCCACCCACCATTAAAGGGCGAAAATAACCTGCTTGTGTCTAGTGCGGGTCACAGAGAGGCAGTGGGGACGATGTAAGAGGGGCCTATGCGGAAGCTGCTGGGGGGCAGCCTGCCCACAGCCCCGGCTGGGTCCTGTTACCCCAGGAGGCTCGTCCCACCCGCGGCCCCGGATGGCCCAACGCAAACTCGTAAGCTCTCTTGAAACAGTGCAGGAATTCTGCACAGACCGTCCCTTGGCCCAGCAGCTTGCCTTCGTGTGAGTGTACTTTGTGTGGCAGGAGAAGACAATTCCTCTCCTTCAATGTGGCCCAGGGGAGCCAAAAGGTGGGACTCCGCTGGCCTACAGATCTCGGAGTCACGTCCCCCGGGCCCCTCGTGCAGGAGTGCTGCAGGCTGTGGTTCCATCCCAGACGGAGGCGTCGCAGCGCGTTTACCGTCAGCGTGCTCTCTGGAGCCTCCCCACCGCCCGCTTGGGGCTCGGCCCCAGCCGCCAGCGCAGGTAGAGGGAGGCATCAGCTGGCTAAGGGTACATCTCCGTGGGATCCCGGGGGGGGGGGGACGGGGTACTGCTGTGCACCCTGGCCTGGATTCTCACAGCCAAGAGTGTGCGCAACTCAGCAGCACAAGTGAGCGTGCAGAACCCTGGCCGACTGCATGGGCGGGCGCTCTTGGCGTGCTTGAGGGGTTCCCTCGCATCCCGCCGATTTGCCCAAAGATCCCTGGCCAGGTTCACACGGCGTAGGTGCGTGTGGCCATTGCTCTCAGACGGGGCGTTCAAACCAGCTTGGCCAGGAGAGATTAACCCCCCAAAGAGCCCATTTTACTGAATTAGGCCAAAGCAAAAGCGCAGTTTAAAGTACTTGGCAACATTTTTTTGCAGAGTGAATTCGGTGAACAGAGGACAGAGACTCAACCCATGAAAGAAAGGGGAACAATTGTACACAGTAACTACTTGCTTCTCTCTCTTTGGTGCAATTATTGCACCAAGGCGGTCTCCTACGAAGTCTTTTAACACGAGACCAAATTTTATTCCATAATAGTAGTTCCAAAAAAAAAGCAAAAGCAGTCCGAAAAATCGGCTGTGCTCACAGTTCTCAGTTTTGAATTTCATGTATGTTTTTGCAAGGTTGGATCTGGTCATGTTTTTTTAAAAAGAAATCTGAGTGAAGGATTTTCGTCACGTAGTGCCAGTAGCGTTGGGGTTCGGGGGTGGTCATTTAGTGGAGGTCAGGGCTTAGAAAACCACTTTCTACATCAGAGGTGGTTAGACGTTCGAGTCCAAGTTTACAGAGGACAGGGTGAGTCGAGGAGTCCAGGTCGGTGGGCAAGAGTTTGGGGCTCAGGAGTGAGGAGGGGTACAATCCAGGAGAGCTGCTCATCAAAACAGAGGCCTCATGGGGACACTGGAACCTTCTTATGCCGCTGGTCGCACTGCACGATGCTACCGCCCTTTGGAAACCAGTTCGGCATGGTCTCGAGTTGTCGTACGTATTACAGAGTTGCCACATGGCCCATAAATTTCCCTCGCAGGTATCCAGCCAGCCAGGGGACATGAAAGTGTCGGTCGACACAAAACGTACATGTGAATGTTCACAGCAGCCTAAATAATAATAGCCAGAAAGTGAAAACAGCCCCATGTCCATCGGCGGACGAATGGGTAGGTACCCCAAAGAGACAACACACCGATGTGAGCTACAGTGTGCGTCGCCCCAGAACCACTACGCTCAGTGGAAGAAGCCACCTAGTGTGCTAGTCTCCTTACACGGAGTGTCCAGAACAGGTCCGACCCGAGAGACACAGGAAGCAGATCAGGGGCTGCCTGCAGCCGGGTGTGGGAGAGGGAGCTAAGGGGTTGTGAGGTCCCCCTTGGGGTGCAGCCATGGTTCTGAACTCAGAGCCGTGACTGCGCGCTCCGTCAATGTACTAAACGTAACTGCATTGCGCGCTCACAGCGAGCGCACTTCGGGGTATGTCAGTGACACCCCGATAGAGCTGTTTAAAAACCAAACAGAAACAGGAGCGAAGGAGCTCTGAGCACAGGGGGGACCGGAGATGAGCTTCCTGATTTTCATCAGAAAAGTGATATGTGGGTTCAGCTCCAAACTGGTCCCAACCCGCTAGCTACAGTCACTGGGGCTGACCATCCCCTCCTCACTGATGGGACATCCCCAGGTGTCACTCACTGACTTGTGACCTCAGACAGAAGATCTCCCAAACTCGGTAATGATGACTGTTGGTGAGTAGTTCAGTAAAAAAGGGGGGTGGTTGTGGGTAAGTAAGTTTGGGCACCTGCATGAATTAAGTTCCTGTACTGGACTTCCGACACGACCGTGTAAGGTAATATCTAACAGATTTTTTTTAGTACTTTTTCCATACGTAACAGCTATTATTGTGACAAAAGGCTCATGCATTAGACTTGGATGTGGCCAGAAGAATTAGGAAAAAAAATCACAGGTATAAAGGGGATAACTTTCAAAAAAAATTGGGGAGCTGTCAGAAGTTTCTCTGGGACATGAGCAAATACTTGTGGATTTTCTCATGTTTCGCTGCTCTTTCATTCAGCAATCATTTCATTGAGTGACCTCTGTGCCAGCGAAATGTGGAGCATCGGACACCAATGAACTTGTAACTAACTGCCTTAGCCCCCCCAGGGCTAATAGAAAGGCAAGGCACATAGTAGGTGCACAATAAAAGTATGTGGCGGGACTGAACAGAGTATGGTTGGGGAGACATTGAGGGTGTGTTTTAGTTTTCTATTGCTAGAAACAAGCTCCACAAACTGAGCAACTTAAAACAACACCCACTTACTATCTCCCAGTTCTATGGGTCGGAAGTCAGCTCAGGGTGTCACCAAGCTGAAATCAAGTAGGAATGGTAATTTTCTCATGTCTCCGTCCCACCCTTGGACCCCCAGAACCCAAATTCTCTTCCTGCAGGAAGTGTTGCTGATAGCATCCTGGTTATGCTTCCATGGATACTGTATATAATAATAATAATGATGATGATGATGATGATGATGATGATAATAATAATAATAATAATAATAATAATAAATAGTAACCACTTACATAGCACATGCTCTGTGCCAGGCATGGTTCCAGCACGAAACACTCATTACCGCGCTGAATTCCGACAGCGACCCCATGAGGTCACTTTTATTATTATCACCTGACATTAGGAGGTGAGGACACTGAGGCTCAGGGAGGTTAACCACAATTGGCTGGGTGACGCCTCGTTACTGAGTGATGGGGCTGAGACTGGAACCACACAGCCCGCCCCGGGAGCCACACCAGGCGTGTCCCATGCGGGCCTGCAGTCGCAGGTGCACAGCTGCGGTTCTCATTTTGGAAAGGAAATAAGGAGGAGCTCCAGGTGGGCCAAGCGGGGAGGGCGCTGCATGCCCAGGGGCACTGCAGTCGAGTAGAATATTGATTTCAGGACGTCCTGGTCACTGGGACAGGAGCGTGGATGGGATGCAGGACTAACGGCCCGTGGATGCCACGCGCCTCAGTCTTCTGGGGCTGCTGGAACAACATGCCACCGAGGAGATGGCTCATCAACAACAGTCATTTCTCCCTCGCAGCTCTGGAGGCAAGCTCAAGGTCAAGGCTCCGCGGGGGGGAGTTCCAGTAAGGGTCCTCCTCCTGGTTCCCAGCTGCTGGCTTCTCGCTGTGTCCTCGCATGATGGAAGGGGCAAGGGAGCTTGCTGGGGTCCCTTTTAGACGAACACTGTTCCCATTCTCCACCCTGGTGACCTAACAGCCTTCCAAAGGACCTCCTAATACCAAAGCAGTGGGTGTCAGGGTCCCAACATTGAGTTTCTGGGGGATACGAACATTCAGACCGTGGCTTGAACCACGTTCTGAGAATACCACCACGGGACTGTGAGAAAAGTGACAATCACACTCATGTTTCAAAGCATGTCCATGGCTGGATGGAAATACGCACACAGACCCAAGACAGGGAGACCGGCCCGAAAGCCCTTGCAGTGGTCGGAGTGAGAAGCGATGCAGGGTCAAGGCGACGAAGAGGATGAATAGATCTGATTATCTTCAGGGGGTGATCTGATGAGAACGGGGGACACCGAGGTGCTGAAGATGATGAGTAAGTGGGGGTGACTGCCAAGCTTCTGGCTTAGGCCTGGGGGTGGGTGTGGTGCCGTCCGATGAGATAAACCCAGGAAGAGGGTGAGTTCACTCTGATAGGCTTTGGGGGCAGCTTGGTACGAACGTTGACTGCTCAGGCCAGGAGTTTAGGACAGAGACCATGATAGACCTCGAGATCATCACACTAAGCGAAATAAGGCAGACAGAAAAAACCAAGAACCATATGATGTCACTCATATGTGGAAAATAAAACGGAAAGCAACAAACAAATAAATACTCATGGACACAGTCAATAGTTCAGTGGTCACCTGAGGGTAAGGCGGGAGGAGGGTGGGAGAAGAAAGGGGTGGGTGGGAGAGGGGGGCGGGGGAGGGGTGGGGAGGGGGAGTCAAGTACGCGGTGATGGAAGGAGAACTGACTCTGGGTGGTGAGCACGTGAGGCAACACACGGACGATGCTCTGCAGAATCAGACACCTGGAACCTTTGTAAATTTTGCTAACCAATGACACCCCAGTATATTTAACAATAAAAAGAAAAAGAGAGACCTTGGTAGAGGTATCTGATGAACCATTATTCTCAAAGTGTAGGTTGGGGGAACACCTGACTGGGATCCCTGGGGTCGTTCATGTTATTGGGGTTCACTCATCTTCCTAGATCCCACCAAGGAGCTAGAATTTTTGGGAGTGAGGCCTGGGAATCTTCATTTTTAAGAAGCTCTCCTCTCCAAAGGAGGCCCAGTGGGGGTGTGACCTGGCCCCCCGAGCCACCTGTGATGGGCTGCACTCACTGAAAAGGCTGACAGAATTCTATCAGCAGGTGAGTTCTCAGTAGATCGTGAGAACCCTGAGGCTGGAGACCCTGGTGTTTGGAGCAGAACTACCCCCCACAACATACACACACACTTTGGCAGGCTTCCCATTTGCTCAGGGAGCCATCGTCACCTGACTTTTGGCAGCTGTGGGTATGCTTGTGTCCTTCTGGTGTGACAGCACACCCTGACCCTCCTGTTCCTGCTGCCACTTAACAAACATGTCAAAGAGTCACTTGTGAAGCCTCTTGAAGGATCCACAACACCATCTTCCACAAATCCCCTCAGAGATAAGTTGTCTTAACTAAACACATCCCAGAGCGCCATGCAATCGAATATCGGGCTTGCCGATCGTTAGAACAGCCACCTCCTGC
This sequence comes from Lyroderma lyra, assembly GCA_004026885.1. NCBI lineage: Eukaryota > Metazoa > Chordata > Mammalia > Chiroptera > Megadermatidae > Lyroderma > Lyroderma lyra. Next base: position 34,348 of record PVJL010009296.1, read on the forward strand.
TTTTAAAGGAACTCTCTGGAAGCCACTGCCATATGGACGTGTGGGAAGAATTAAAGCTCTTTCATTAATAAACATTTACTGCAAAGGAGTACTTAGTAGGTGCTCATAAACACCAGTAGAAATAGGTTGAAACTACCCATGCGTTGTTCCAGCACTCCTGAGCTGGGCAGAAGTACATTCTACTGAAGGCCTGTAGCTATTTCAGGGACCGAAAACCCGCCAGGGAACCAGAGGACTTGGGGGTCAGCTTGGCACATCAATGGGAATCCCCCACAATGGGTCTCAGGAACGGTCCCCCCTCCGGGTGAAGAGACCACAGGTCTTTCAGAACCTGTCTTGTAGTTTGCTGAGGTCCAAACAGCTAGATGTGTCCAGGTTTGAGTCAAGTCACAAAAATGTCTATGACTTTAGAACGAGTGTCCCTTACTCAGAAAATCAAAGTCTACGAACTCCTCCCGCCCGGCCGGGCTGCAGATATTCCCGGTGGGCTTCCACCACTTCCCCATCGTTGGAGCCTGGTCTCAGAGGCTTTCTCCGTGGCAATCGCTCATGACTAATGGGCTCGTTTCCAAATCAGCAGTTAGCATCGTGTGTAGCTCCGAATTAGCTGGAAGATTATCTGTTTGCCGATCAAACAGAATGACAGTCCCATGTCCCCAAAGGCGTGGAGGCTCACCTGATAAAACATTAAGGTGTTACCACTTATCGTGTAACTAATTCTGTGCCCTTGATGGGCAAGTCGGTCTCCCCGGCCCTTGGATTTTTTAAAGGCTTTCCCTTTAGGGGTCCGCTTGTTTTTTTCAACAAGGAGGAATTTCCGGGGCTGTTTGGAACTTTCTACACCGGGAAGCTACAACTGTTCAGTCCTGGACTGACCTCCGGCAGAGAGCGTGCAGTCATTGGGCCTTGTGTCTGGTCACATGACCCGCCCTTCTCACACAGCTGATTGGCCCAGGTGTGAGCACCTGACCCCAAAAGCAGCCTATCAAGAAGACAGTGCTGTGAAACAGGCCTCCGATCACTAGTTCCTCCGTTTTGGTCTCGTCCTGTCTTTCCATCTCTCGCATTGGTTGGAACTTACCGGTAAGCCCTAGCGTGTCTCCCCACCTGGGGCATTCTCACTTCACTGGGAGTTTTGAGGCAGCACAAGGCTTTGGCCACGCCCCTGCCTCAGCTGACTGGACCAGTGAGGGACACCTGACCCAAAGGCAGCCAATGCGTGCATGGACGGGCCGCCACTGTGCTGGCGACGCGGTTGGAGCATTTGCCCCAGAAAGGTCGGTGTTGCTGATGGAGCCACGCCCATCCCCACCGGAGGCCCCAGAGAGCAGCTGCGGCAGTGAGGGTTCGTGTTAAGGAGGGACCCTGGCATGGGAGCCTCAAAGGGACATCCTTGACGGGGCAACGTAGTATCCCAGCAGCCAGGACTGCCTCGGGGAAGGCCCGGCCCTCCTGTCGCCGCCTTTTCTGATACAACGAAGCCTGCCCCAGGGCTCCTGCTGCCCCGTCACATGAAATGGGGAGCCAGGCCCAATGTGGAACCGCCTTTCTCCGCCATCTTTCCCCTCCCTCGCCCCTCTTCTTAATGTCCTCCTTCCTCTGCCCCCTGGCTTCTCTTCCCCTTCTCGATGTCATTGTCACTGTTGCCCAGTGAGCTCTTTCTTTGTGTCAGGTGCTTCCAAAGCACTGTATATCCTTGACCTTGTTTAGTGCTCCCAACGACCTTGCTGGATGGGCGCTGTTGTTATTCCCATGTGGACACGAGGAGCAAAGAGGCCCTGTGCCTTGCCCAAGGTCACAGGTCTAAGTAGTGGGGTCAGACTATCAACCCAGGGTGTCTGGCTCCCAAGTCTGCATTCTTGTGCCTCCTTTGGAGTCACTCCTGAGCTTAAAAGGACCACAGAGGTCATCTGGTGCACTAACTGTCATTCTTTGGGATTGCCCAGGCCAATACAAATAAATAAGCTGGGAGGATGGACATGCGGTCACCAGCTTCGAATTTGATCAAGAGAGGGCCGTAGGAGTAAAAACCGAAGTATGGGCTGTGCATCACTGCAGAAAGGCCATTTCATACAGGATTAGGGGTGACGCAGCCTCAGAGTGGAGCACAGTCTACCGAACTGAATAAACCAGCCCCAGGCAAACTCACTCCGGTGACATTTTTATTTTCTAATTTTACTGCCCAGCAATCAACACGTGGCCCTGGGTCAGTGTGGCTGGGGGAAGGGTGGACGTCACTGGTCCCCTCCCAGTTCCCCGTACCGTCCGTGGGGAAACAGGGGTCTGCAGAGGGTGAATGACTGCTGCGGTTACACGAGGAGTTTGCAAGCAGATCCCGAATGCAATCTCAGGTTCTTTTCTTAGTCCTGGAGCTGCACAGTGTCATTTCCTGGGAGTCGTCACATGCCAAGCCTGACCTCTGCACACGGGTGCTTCCTGAGCCCTCGGCGGCAATGGGCTGGAGGCGCTGGCCGTGGGCGCCGACGGCTGGCCTCGAGAATGACAGCTCTGCCACTGGCGACCCGAACCACTCTGTCCCCATTTTATAGACGGAACCGCTGCAGCTCGGGCAGGTGGTGTGCCACCATCAGTGGCTGGAAGGCAGGCTTCCAGAGGCCCCAGTGTCACCCCGTCTGAGGGGGAGCGTGCCGTCCTGAAGGATGACTGAGCCCTGACTCTCCAGGGCCGGGGCTGTCGGTGACTCGTCTCCAGCTGGTTCTTTCCGACCGTGTGACCGTGTGTTAGGAGCTTGTCTAGCGGGTGAGCTGCTTCAACGCGTGCTCGCTACCGGATACCTACCTGATAGATGCGTCTCCTTCCTCTACTGCCAGCCCTAGAGGGACCCCCCTCCGCACCCCGGATCCCTGCTACCCTCCCCTCAGGCCCAGCTCAGCTGATTGGAGTGGGAAGCCCAGGGGACTGGCTCGGACCCACCAGACTCCTTTCGAACCAAGAGCTACAAAAACACGTTCCAGTTAATGGCCGGTACTAGGGCTCAAAGCTCACGGGTCCTTGGGTCACATCTCATCGGAACTGAACCGGCCCCGAAGGGAGAAAGAGGAGGGAGGGAGATGAGAAGTACGACGACCAGCAGGATCACTGCTCCCTCATGTGCCTCTGGGTGCCTTTGACCAGCCCCCCTTTTATCTCGAGCTAGTCGGAGTGATTTCTGTTCTGTGCTACGAGCAAGGCCCCTCCCATGGCCGACCTCTCGGGCTCAGTGCTGGCGCTCCAGCCTGGGGCGGGGGACAGCGGCTCCCCACGGGCACGGACCGGCCCACGCGCTGCTGTGGGGACCTGACGCCTTTTTAGGCTGAAGATAGAGGCTTTGGGACTTTCTCGCAAATACCTGAGCCAGAGGCAGAGCGTGGCTCTGTGTTGGAAAAGCACAGGAAACTACTCGAAGCCCCCGTGAGCAAGCCCGTACAAACCCCCCGTGTGCATTTACCACAACGGACAACTCGTCCCAGGGTCTCTCATCCTGCAGTTCCTCGGGGGCCGATGAGTGACAAGGACGAAAAGCAAGATGGGCGCTATGTACCTGCCTCACGCGGAGGTCGGCCGGCTCGGGAAGCAAACCCACGGCTGGCACTCACGGCGGTGCCTGCGGGTCTGTGTACCTGCAATTCTGCTCGTGGTGTTCATCTGGGCTCCTAGAGTACCAGGTGATAAATGGCCCTTCTGCTAGTGTGCAGTCACTACTGAAAACAACTGGTGACAAGCCCTCCGCATTCAAAGGGGAGCTGGACCTTCTGTGCAGAACGTAGGCAGCGGATGGTCCACTAGCCACCTCCAGGAAAGGAGCCCTCATTTCCCACATCAGCGTGTTACCTAAAGGGTGTCACGAGGGTCTGGGGAGACGTCTGTCCTCGACATCAGGGTTTGGCAGCTCTGAAGCAGCTCACGTTAGTGCTCTTTGTGAATAGAGGGCATTTATGAAGGTCAAGTTCTATGTTAAGTGCACCTGCTGGTTTCCTATTTGGAGTCAACCAGTCCCCACCTATTTATGAAATGCCAGACTCACTGGCTGGGGCTGGGCACTCAACCTAATAAGACAGACAAGGTCACTGTCCACCTTCATGGAACTCAGAGTCCAGGGCACAGGTTGACAATTGGTGGTTGGGGGAGGGGAGAAAGCGACCGGACACCATCGACGTCTTTCATTTGACTCCCAGGATGCTCTGAAAGCTTGTAAAACCTGGTCACACATGACACTGGGCCCGTCCCCATGGCCATGGTCAGCTGGCACTGAGCCGTGGCTGCCGCCTCGCCAAGGCCGACGATATGACAAGTGTCACCGTGCTTGTGTTCCTTATCTTACGGTAGAAAACTATTTCTTTGTATCCTTGTCTTTATGAAAAGCAGATAAACAAAATATACACCAAGAGGACCACCTGTGTCAGGAAAAATGGAAGAAGCAATTTTCTTCATTGCAGCTGAAGACTATTCTATATATTTACAATTTTACACAATTTATTATTTATTATACATACATTAATACGGAGCAATGTGTTCATGCCAACCCCTGTGCCACCCGGACTGTTTTACTTCTCGATGTCATGCATCTGGCATGTAGGGACTCTAATATTTTGATCAGTGACTTCAATGGCTTTTCCTCTAACAGGTCCCCACTTAGATATTGGGGCACACACCAAAGAACCCTTTGAAAGAGCTTTGTTTAATGAATGAATGGGGTCGATGGAGAAATCACCCACCTTGTTCTAGTTTGAAAATGAATGCTGTCACCAGGTGAGCGCTGTCACCAGGTGAACCCTGTCATCAGGTGAATGCTGTCACCTGGTGAATGCTGTTGAGGTGAATGTAAACGTCACCCTGATATTTTTTCTTTTTCATATCATCTCCTTCCTGCAGTCTGCTAAAATTTCGACTTTACTATTTGCCCACGGTATTTCTATTTTTGTTGGTCTTTCTATTTTTTCTGAAGCGATGTCATTTGTAAATTTGTTTTGCTCTGTTTGCAGCGCTAAGAAACTCCCAGGCCCACCTGCTACTCTTGGGTACAAGATGGATTCTTTCGGCTTCCCACCGGTCTGCCAGTTACTGCCTTCTGAGGTGGTGACAAACTGTTCTTTGAGATGAGCCAGATCAGCCGTGCTAGGGTCCTGAGGGACATTTAAAACTGGGGACCTATTACTAGCATCAGGAATCAGAATGTCAGAGACACAGGCGCCAGGGAATCTTGTGGAAGCCCGCTGTCGCTTGTTAGAGATGGGACGCTCAGGTCGAGGGTGGGGCAAAGGGCTCTCAGGACCGGCTGTTTGTCACGGGAATTCTAAGAGGAAGACACAGGGATCCTTACCTGCACAGCTACCTTCTGGGCAAAGAGCTACTATCATTTTGGGTAAAAGAGAATGCAAATTGAGAAAAACATCCTAGAGGGGAAAAAATGGGTGTTTCATGGGGTAAGCGCGAAAAGAGGAGGAAAATGCACACAGTTGATTGGCTTAAGGTTTAAAAGGTCTAGCTCCACACCTGGATGAGCCCCCCATAAAACAAATTGTAATTCTCACGTCCACGAGGGTTCATGGTGTGCCGTACATGGTTAACAGCTGCCCTTCCACACCCCCAAAAGCTGTGGCTTGTGGTGTGGCCCGTCCCCATGGTGTAGATACTTGCACCGTGGCTGGTTTCCAGTCACAATGTAGCATCACTGCGCACAGAGGTGGGGAGCTACGCGCACGGCTGGCTCTCCCACGTAGTGGTTCTTGCACAGGTATTGCCCAGAGGCCATCGAAATCTTGATTTCCAGGCAACCTTTTCATCCCTGTAGGTGTCATGCCTCAGAAGTGCGGGGTAAGCCCATTGCTTGGTGCAAATTCCCCGCAGACACCGACAGGACACCTCCTGCACGTCCGGCCGGGTGCGAGGCCCCGCACATGCAGGGGTGACGCAGACGCAGTCCTTGCGCACACTTGGAACTGTCTATGATGCGGGATTCAGCGCACTTCTGGGTGGCTGAGTTCTCTGCCATTGCATCCCTAGCCAAGTTTATCAAACCAAACAAATGACTCTAACACGCCTTTTTTTCCTGCACTGAAGACGTATAACCCCAACTTTCCTCCACAGCAGTGAGGTCTCCAGGGATGGCAGAAAATCTGCCCTTTCCCCTAATATCTTTGACGTAGAGTCGTTGTAATTCCCAGAGTAAAGCTACACTTCCTGTGGGGCTACTAGAAGTGGAGGCATTTCCCACCCAATTCGAAAACAAAACCAAACAAACGAAACAAAAAAGTGCTGAGGAATCACCATCACAGAAAAGTGGGAGAGCTGCTATTTCTATCTTTCTGGGCAAATGTGCCAATACCGAATCACTGTCACTAGTGACGGCTAAATGATCCTTTCTGCGCCTTCCTCAGTATCGGTGTTGCTGAAAGTCCATGTCCCCTGTGTCCCTGCCCAAACCGTGCAGGCGCCAAGGTTACAGGCGCAGATGAAGCAACCACAGGTGCTTACGCCACGCAATGCGGATTTGCCGTGCAAGCTCTGTCCCAGTCATTCCATTGCCAGTCGGAAAGGGGACTTCCCATCCTCGAGGTAAAGACACAGTGAAGTTGCTCTTGTCAGTTATGACAGCAGATGAGAGACCGAACCCCAGAATCCTTCAGAGAAGCCACCCGGGGCTCTGTGCAGTGCTGCGCTGGTGGGGTCTCAGGACTTGTGTGCGCATGACTGGCTGACGACGGTGACCCGGTTGTCACAGCTGAGGCCTCGTTACGGGGCCTGGGGAGGCAGGAGGGGCTGGCTACCGGGTGAGTCACTCGGACGACACACGGCAGTCTTAATCTTAATAGTAGGGGACTACCTGCTCCTGAGATTGTGAACCCCGCTTCCTCGATAGTTCCAGAGACCCGGAGTACTGGATTACTGCTCCCAAGACGCTTTCCTCTAAATTGCCTGTGTCCTCTCTTCAGGTCGTATCTGTTACAAGAGTTTGGAGGACGGCGGTGGTGGAAGGGACTTGGCCTTGGAAAGTGTCAAAGGGGACACGTTAGTGGGTCGGTTTATCCTGCGGATTCGGCTCTGGCTTGAAGGAGAGGGCAGTGAAAAGGGAGATTTGGGGCCCTTCCCCAGGGAAGCCCCTCCCATCCAGGGCAGCTACAGCCATCTGGGTTTGGCCCCCAGGGCCGTCTCGGGCTCAGCTGTGAGCATGCCTGGGTGATGATACAGGGGTGCAATTAAAGCCCCCCACCCCCGACTCTGCCCAGGTTCACTGCTTGCTCCTGTATCTGTGTGGCTATGGCTGGAGGCCGGACGAGCTGAAGGCTGCCTGTGAATGAAGGCTCCTGCATGCCAGGTACGGTCTCATTTCCTCCTCACTGGAGAGAAGAGGACACAGAGACTCGCAGAGGTAAACGATGCCCCCAGGCTTCCTCAGCTGGAAAGGGGCAGTGTCAGGACTCGCACCCGGGCCTCGCCGGCTCCAACGCCCTTGCTCCTAACTAATCCGCCACGGTCGCTTCTCCCCAGACGCTTTGGCACTTAAGCAGAGGGCTACATTGGAATCACAGGGGCAAGCTTTAACCAAAAAACAAAAAACAAACAACGCTGCCTGGGACCTGGGCTGGACAGTCAGATCAGAATGCCCGGACGTGAGGCCCAGGTGCTGGTGAGCGCAGAGCTCTGCTGGGTGAGTCCAGGGCCTGTCCCGGCGTGGGTGCCTCTGGTCCAGCCCAGCGTTGTGACACAGTGTCCAGATTTGGGTTGTTCTCCGTTCCAACGGGCAGGGGTGCCCACCCGAGGCACTTGGGAGCCCCAAGCCCCCCGGGAGAGGACGGTCAGAGAACCACGGCAGCCCAGACGCACCGTTCTGCCGAGTCCCGAGGGGGTGCCGCCTGGGCTGTGTGGCCTTGGACCAGCCACAGGAGCACTGGGAGACGGAGATCCCCCCCTGAGAAATGCAAGGCCTGCCCTTTCCCGCATAGAACTCTAAGGCCAGGGTCACACGCTGGTGACCAAGGACTGGCCTTCGCCCACTCATGCTGACCTTCATTTGCGTGGGGTGGAACGTGGTTACACACAGAAATCTGCATTTCCACTTTCTCCTGGGAAACCCAAGGTCCTCAGCTTGACCCCTGGGGTCCTGGGGGGCGCTGTCACCTAGGGCTGAGCCTCACCTTCCTCTCTGATGGGGCCTGGGTGCCCCGGCCCATCCCTCCTCCTGCGACCACCCGCCCTGTGGTTGAACACCGCGGGGGGAGGCGCTGCCATTCCCACTGAGGCCGGAGCGAAGGCCAAGGCCGGGCTGGGCGGCTCAGACGCCTCGGCCCGAGAACCGCTGACCCACCGTGTCTCAACCCGGGCCGCCACCAACATACCGAAGGCTTTGGCCCGGAAAGGAACGAACAGTTGTAGCGGATCACACTGCACCCCATGGTGCTGCTGTGTCATGTGTGACCGACCGGCCACCAGACGGTTGCCGAGTGCCTTTGTCACCGTGCTCACAGCAGCTGCGCGGAGCCGAGCGTCTTTACGGAGTGCCTGGCTGCACCCTGGAGATGCCCCGAGTCCTCTCCAGGGGTTGAACTTGGTTCCTCCCGTGCTAGAGATCCGTGCCGCGTTTTACAGGGAGCCCGGCCACAGTAATTGCCCCTCATGGGAAGGAATGGGGCCGGCAGTCACTTTTGCTGAGATCAGTGGCCTCCCCCCATCATTGGACGTGCGGGCTGATCGGTGAATACGTGAGTGCCCACGTGGGTGTCATGAGCACTTGCTTGGTGATGGCTTTGAAGTTCATTGCCAAGGGGCAGAAGAGTAATAGGGCTGATGGCGTCGAGACCCGTGGGGCCTTTCTATATTCATAACCTACTTCATGTCGATGGGCATGCAGGGGGGTGTTTCTCTGTCTGCATTTCAGTCTGTCACCGTCTCACCTGCTGGATGAAGCCATGCTTCCGGGGAGCACAGGAGTGTGAGCACCGCAGAAACAACGGGGGAAACGCCTTCGAAGGACTGAGGGTAGGCGTGCAGGTAAAGGGGAGTCACTGGGGAGACTGGAGGAGAAACGGGGCCGGGTTGGTTCTAGAGAGCTGGCCCGGGGAGGGGCCACCGCCCCCTGGGCTGGGGGTCTGCCCGGCTGAGGCATTTCAGTCTGGTTGTGCGGGGTGTGTGTGGATAAGCAGGACGAGGGGCTGCGAGAGCACCCATACGCCGGCATTGGGCAGGACCCCAACCCCTCCCGCGGCTCCTCAGACCTCATCAGAGTGGGGCACCAGCCACCTCCTCCTCCCGAACCCTGGCTTCCCCCCACCACACCTTTCCCACACCCGGGACGTCTGATGACAGAAATACTGGCCCAGGTTTATCTCAAAATCCTCGTGTGACAAGCGCCTTATGATAATGACCTTATTGCATCTAAGAGTGGAGTCTCTATGAGGGTGACATGCTCTGATCCTCTGACTAGAGGAAAGCCAACCAAGTTTGGTGATGGGTCAGCAGCTGATTGCCAAGGGGCACAGGGCAGCAGGGGGAGATCGTGGTGACAGGGTAGGGACGGGGGGTATCTGGACAGTCCAGAGGTGTGGGAGCTGCCCGAGGCTGCGGGACGCGTGAGCAGTGAGGCCAAAGAGCCTGGCGGCCCTGGCACCCCCAGCCGGCCACCTCCTTTCCCGCTCTTGGCCCCAGCAGCCCCACTGCCTCTCTGCCCATGTCTCGAACAGTCACCCCTGCATGGAGCCCACCTCTCGTGGCCTCCACAGCCCGGCCCCACTCGTCCAGGCTCCACTCCCCAAGGGACGACAGCTCAGCACGGACAGAGCGCCAGTACCGCTCCCTTTCGCCATCGTCATGGCCTCGGGCCTGAAGTATTTGCAGGAAATAAGGGGACCTGCGACCTTGTCTGTAGTCCCACGGCCTGTGCTGGCCACTGCACAACCCGCTGTCTGGGGGGTTTGATAACTGTGCCCACTGAGATTTGTGCCCTCTTCCTCCCTTTGTTATCTTAAAAAAAGAAAAAAAAAAACACACCAAAAAACCCAGTGGGTGGAAGGGAACTCAGGCTGTGCTTTGGCTGCTGCTAATGAACTTATTCTAACACAACATCCAAAAATTCCTCTAGTCTAAATTAGACCTCTCTCCGAGCAGGAAGAATCAGCTGCACCCGCTGTCGGCTCTGCGAAGAAACAAAACAGAAGACGGAGAAATACTGAGCTCCTGCCCTGCAGACACAGGCCCACGCTCCTCCAGCCTCAGGGTGTTGGCACCCCTGAGCTGTCCGCCCCAAGTCCTCACCCCCAGATCTGCACCAGGCCGGTTTCTGGACCTCGAGAAAGGTCTGGGTCACCTTGGCTGATGGTCTCTGCCAAGCCATTCTCTTTTGCTTTATGGTTGCACTTTCTTCCTGGCCTTCATCTCTCTCTAAAGTCTCCTTACTCGTTCCCTTATTTATGGTGTGTCTCCCCGTTAGCGATAAGTCCGCGAGGGTGGGGAACTGGTTTGCCTATTCCACACCAGCATCCCAGCTCCCAGGCAGGGCTGGGTGCAGGCAGCTGCAGCCACGCGGTCGCTGTGCTCCGTGACACGTGTGCACGCACTCAATGACTGGCAGAAGGGACTGCCATTTCCAAGCTGACAGTCCCTCCTCGAGAAGATGTCGAGAAATATTGGACACGCTATAACAGATCTCCGCTCCGATGCTTCATGGAGCTCGCAAAAGGAAAGGAAATTTCCAAGGGCTAAAACTAAGGAAGAAGATGCCAGAAGCCAGCGTGGTGAGCGGCGGCTGAGGCTACGGCCGAGGAGGAGGCCGGCGGTCCGCGTGCCCGCGAGGCTGGTGTGGAGTGGAGATGGGCCACAGGCCTCGCACCTGCTCAAGGTGGGCAGGTGGAAGAGGCACCGGCCACCTGGGATTCCTGTGCAGTTAGGGACCAGCGGGGGGAGATTACCCAGGCAGAATGCGAGGGGAAGTACACAGCCTGCTCTGTTCTAGATAAAAGACTTTGTCTGCTCGTGAGTTCAGGGCTCAAACTGACATTGCCCAGGCGGTGCAGGACACCTCGCGATGAGAAAGGAATTCAGAGCAGCCTCGGGGAGGCCCAGGAGCCTTTTGTCCCGGCGCGTGGTCCTTTATTGGAGACAGGCCTCCCCCCGCGAGGATCTCAATCCACGTCCCACCGTCTCCCGTGCACCTCTCCTCTCCCAGCCGCGAGACTCGGGGCCGAGTAGCCGCTGGGCACCGTGCCGAGGGCATAACGTTGGCTTCTGCTGACAAGACCGACGAGGGAATGGACGCTGGTGGGCGACACCAGGAGCAGGGATTAGAAGGACAGAAACTCGAGTGACAGGATAATATGATTATGTGCACAGGACACGCCAAAGACCCTCCTGAAAAATGACCAGAACTAGTAAGTGAGAGCAGCGTGCTTGCTCTTGTGAGACTGGTGGACACATCCCTTGCATTCCTGGGGACGGGCGAGCACGCACTACGGTCACAGGACACTGAAGTGTCCAGGAGTAAGCTAAATGGTATGTGTGCAAGCCAGCTCTGGCTCAAATGGCAAAATCATTGAAAGGCATCATGCTAGATTGGAATGGAGAGACTGCTCGCGCTTACGGGTGGGGAGACTCAACAGCATGAAGAGAAACGGGCACTCACACCCCCGATGCCGCGCCCCGAAGGCCTCGGAGGACCCCGCCCCCCAACGTGCGCTGCAGACAGCGAAAGACGTCGTGGCAGAGGTGACCGCACAGTCAAAAGTGAGACGCAGCCTCGTTCCTATCAGCCAGAGGATGGAAGGAAACGTGGTGTGCCCATCCGGTGGGGACATCCGGAATGGAACGAGTGGATGCAACGGCCACCGTGCCCACGAGGATGGCCTCTAGGACAGGGAGTCAGATACGCTGCGGAGCACGTCCCGGAGGAGGCGCTGTCGTTCTGCTTACGTCCCCGAATGCGGAGTGGGGCCGTTCAGGGACACACGTGAGGTGCACAGAGAGGACACACCCTAAGTTCCTGGTAGGGTGACTTCCAGGGTGGGGCATTCATAGAAGGGACCGCTGACTCAGAGAGCCGGGGGACACGGGCGCCTCAAATGTGTTTCTTCATTGGATCTTAATGTTTTGGATCGTAATGTGAGTAGCGGCTTCGTGGGTGCTCGTCATAGGATTCTTTATACCTTGTCTTTCTTTCTTTAATTCTTTTTTTTTTTTTTTGCAAATGTGAATTATTTCAAAATAAATTAAAAATCATTTCAGGGAAACTTGTTCTGACTCACGTCATCCATGCACAAACTATTTCCAGTTTCAGTGATTTTTTTAAAGATTACCTGTTCTCAACCCTTCCTTCCGACTGAGGTGCCGACCCTCAGGCCAGGAACGATGGAGGTTTTCACGGTCACGTAACCAGTTAATGGCAAGGTCAGGGCTAGAACTCAGCCTTTCCTGATATAGGACTGTCCCATGAAATGAAAGATCTCTGCAAGTCACTAGTCTTGTAGAGTGATTTCTGTTGGTTGGATTGCTCAAAGCCGGAGACACGGTATTGCAAATAGAGACAGGAAGCAGGCCAAAGGTAGCCTGCACCGGGAAGGTTAAGGTTCAAAAAAGCCAGTGTCATCATACTCTTCCCCTGGGCAGGGCAGTAGGCGCCGCTAGCCAGAACACGAGCACCGACAAAGAAGAACTCTGGCCGGTTGTTTGAGTCCCGCTTCCCGGAGGGTCTGCTGCACCAGGACGGAGCCACCGACACCTCGGCCGGCAGGGGGACGTCCTGCAGGGGCAGAGACGTGGGGTTTTAAACCTACGCCTCTTCTGAGGGGCTGAGAGCCTGACGGGGGTCAGCGAGCTGCGTCTGCCTCTGGATTCGCTCCCTCACGCACTTGGGGGCCTTAAGTAGGCTTCTAACGTGTCAGGGCCCCGTTCCCCCAGCTGCACGGGGAGGGGACAGCACCACACGCCCTTTCAGGTGAATTCCAGATCCAAGGAGAGTTTAGTCTTAGGAAGGACTCCAGACACCAGTCGCAACGCTTTCGAGGACTGGGCTGTTGAAGCCAGAAAGATGCTTCTTAAAAGACAAAACAACACACACCAGCACTCCACAAAGTGGATTTGCCAAAGCTGATAAACACCCTCTACCTCCGTTCACGTAGGAGTGTGAGGCCCGATTGTTCCAGCAAAGTCTATTTAGACCCTGACACAGATTGCATTTCTTTTTAAGGCAACAAGAGTGATAAAGTATCTTAGTATAAAATCAATAGAAAGCAGTTTAGGGGCCCCTGAAGTCTCCCAGGCAGGCCTCGCCTTCCAGTGCCTCCCCGCAGGAAAGATTGAATGAGAAGTGACCGGCTGCCTTGTGCATTTTAGTTATTTGCTACGTAAATCACTGAAGAACACTGAGCGAACCATCGAGACCGGGGTGGGGGGTGTCTCTCAGCTCCCCGAACCTCTCACCCCCGTAAGGGTAGAATTGCAAAAAAGGACTTCATGGGAAACGAGCTGACAGAACTGACCACCTGGGGGTCATTTTTCTTAAGTGCTATGTGGCTGTTTCTTAGACTTTGGGGGAGAGAGAGAGAGAGAGAGAGAGAGAGAGAGAGAGAGAGAGAGAGAATTCTGTTTCCATTTTCTCCCTGGAAGCTTTTCTCTCCATCTGTCGTGCAACCAGATTGAAATGTTGCGTTAAGACTGTCCCGAAACGATTGGCCACTGACCATCCAAGACTCCCGTAGCTGAAAGGAGAATTGGGGCAGGGAGAGATGTGGTCCCCTGCAGTCTGTGCTGCAGAGCCACAGCCAGGTGCAAGCACCTACCTGCCTCGTATCATTAGCATTCCACGTCTTTGCCTGCGTAACACTGCGGGGACACTGCCTACAAGCTGCTATTACAGTGACATCGGCCGGCCCCTTTGGTGGCCAGGAGAACCTTGTTTCTAGTTTTCCTGACTTCTAGGCTCATAGAGGGTAGGACAATGCTTCCTGGCCTGCTTTGGTCAATGACATACAAGCAAAAGTGCTACGTGTAGCTTCTGGCGGAAGATTTAAGAGCCAGTGTGACTTGGCCACTTTTCCTTTCCTCGCCTGGATATGACACAGAGGTGGCGGCTTCTTCAGCCTCGTTTTCTGATGGCTTCAGTGAATTGAGACCCCCTGCCCCCTGCATGGGCATGTGGCATGAATGAAAAATAAAACTTTGGTCTTTAAGCCACCGAGATCTTGTTCCTTTTGTTACTGCAGCATACCCTAGCCTATACCGCCAGGCACGCACTTGCTAAACTCTCACTGTGGGCCAGGTAACACACTACACACTGCCACGTGCATCACCTCATTTCGGCAACCTTATAAAATGGACACAAGAACGATCCTTCTTCTACTGAGGCTGCATTGTGGGCACAAAGACATTAAAGCAACTTGCCCAAGGTCACGGAGCGCCGTGGGATAGGCAGTCTGTCCCCAGAGCTTGCAGTGAAAATATCAATGCTCTGCAGCAGCGGTTCTCAACCTGTGGGTCGCGACCCCTTGGAACTGTATTAAAGGGCTGTGGCATTAGGAAGGTTGAGAACCACTGTGGCTGTTTACAGAACACAGGGTGTTGCCCATGAAGAAAAAGAAAGAACATTCTTTAAAACCAACCTGCGACCCCCTCCTTTCCCCCCTCGCCCAGGCGTGCAGAAAGGCAATGACCCCAATGCACCAGGCACAGGAATGGCCGTGCCCTTGACGGACAGCCCGAGCTTCCTTCTACGCACCCTGGAAAGGAGCAATACCTCGGGGCATCTTGTGAGGAGAAGCTTCTGGTGGCGACGTTCGGTTCGGTCCAATGCTGACTGTATCAGACCCTTTGCAAGTGGACTCAGTGTTCTCCGAGACGTCACCCCTGACCACGGGAGACGGGTGTAGACGCCTGTGCTCAGGGCTGTGTGAGGGGGACTCAGTGGGAGAACGGGGTGGGCGTGCACGCTGGATGGCCGGGGGCGGTCCCGGGAGCACCCTCAGTTCCTCCTCAATCACGTGACATGCGTGGATATGAGTCCAAACGGGGATTTCTCCAGATTGTCCCGGAAGCCAGGGAAAGTTGCATTTCTAGCCCATGCTACGTCTTCCACAAAGGAAAGTTGTTTAAAATGGGCCCTCCTGTAATTTGTCCCCAAACAGCCTCCTGTACGGTCCCGAGCAGGAGGGAAACACGAGAGGTTTGGAGTCCCGTAAAGAAGCCGACGTTTTCCCTCTGCGTATCTTCACGATTGTCGTACACGTGGAGCCACCTACCCCACCCTTAGTGACCGGGGTTAAAGGGGACCCTCTCCGTCTACTCCACCAGGTGGGAAGTTTCTTTAGGAGGAGACCACAAAAGCAAAACACAAACGAACCCGCCAACCCACCAACCCAAAATGTCCTCACACCTCAAAGTGGTCATTCCCAGTTGGTCTCTGCACCACGGCCATGGGGATTTGAGGGAATCTGAGAAAAATCTAGAAGGAAAAAAAAAAAAAAAGAAAGAAAGAGAGCAGAAACAACAATGCCCTGATCCTCTGAGGGTCAGAAGTCTCTATTGAGAAGGCACTTCAGGTGCTAGTTTCCCCAAATTATTCTCTTTATCACGAGACTTTTCTTTAATCTCCTGGTTTCAGTGGGTGCTATGTGAGGATGAGATCTCCCTTCTCCTCAGCTTTGAAAGCCCGTTCCAAAATGAGCTGATAAAAATATGCATTTCACGAAGTCATAAAAATTATGATCCTCTGCCTGGCGGAGTCTGATTAAACATGTTTTTAGACCCAATCTTTCAGAATCAATTCGTCATCTTCATAGGCAACAAAGGGGACAGAGATGTGTGGGACCCTATAATTAGCTGTCTCACTACCAGTGCCCGGGTGGTCCTTTCATTTCATTGCTCATCTAATAAGAGGGTTCCTTATTGATTTATTTGCTTCCACCAGCAGTCCTGATAGCAGTCCTCTCCGCGCTCGTGTCTCTAACGTAGGAAACACGCAGAGGGTGGCGGTCTCCAGGGACCCGACGCCACAGCAGTGAATGGCTCTCACATTAAGACGGAAACGACGCTTGCACAAGACCCCTAGCTTGTGATTTGTTGGCCTCTGAGTCAGGACAGTGGGTACGGAGCCGCTTCTGTTGCAGAATGAAAAGGGTGTGTGCTGACAGGACAGGGCACCCCAGCCAGGCGAAGGGGGCCGGCCACCTCTTAATGAGCAGATATAATGGTCTAAGGGCAGCAGGGAGCCACTGACTGTTGGGGAGGGCGGCACGGCCACCTTCTGTCCTCCAGCCCCCTGGCATGACTGGCTGGCCCCAGGACCCCACAGTCCCCAGGCCAGGATCAGGCCAAATTCTCGCACATCATTGACCCCAGAGTGGCAGGCCCCTCCCGTCTGTCTTTCTAGCCAACCACCAGCCTTCATTTTACTGACGGCCCCCTCCCCCAATCTATCTCTGCTGATAAACAAACCCTGGGGGATGGGCTTTGAGGGGCTTGTGCAACCGCCCTGGAGCATGTGTCCGTAATTAAGTCATCCCAGAGGCTATTTGGCTGCCCCTAGGATGTAGGTTACCGCTAACTTCCACACGCGGGCAAATCACTGTTTGGGTCAAAGATTTCTGGAGCCCATCGTGAGGCAGGGCGTAGAGCCCAAAGGCAGATACGTGTCCAAGCCCCCTGTGGTCCCCATCATGCCTAGTTCATCCTCGTTTTCTTCCCCATCCCTTCCAGCTTTTGCACAGCCATTAGGCCAGGCTGCCACCACTGTTGGGCCCTGGAGCCCTGCGCACCTGCAGTGAACGTGAACAGCGCCCCCTGGAGGTGTGCGGTGTGGTGACCCTGATCCCATGCAACATTGCAGTTTGCTGCCCCCGCCCGCACCTGCCCTGGGGAGTAAACACTAGAATCCAGCGGGAGGTGAGGAAAAAGAGCTTTATCTTTGCTTCTCAGGGTCCTCACACCTTGTTGCTTTCGGTGTGCGTGGTATTTGTGACGAATTAGCAGGGCTTACGTGAGCTAAACAAGCCCCTGAGGCTAAAGGACACCCCCAGGGAGAGACCAGGGAGTCGCTGCTTTCTGGAATAAATTCATGCGGGCCTGGCCAATGCGTCAATCTTTGCATTTTGGGGGGAAAGGCCCTAGGATGATGCGGGGAGAGGCCGGCAACGGCCTCAGCTGTACTCTGACTTGAGGTCAGGTTCTTGGGCTGCTGTCAAAGTCAATAACTGGAAGTTTCGATGGGGCGCCTGCGATCGGCTCCGTGCGACAGAGAAGGCCACCGTTAAAGATGAGACGGACGGTTATGTAACCTTTCGGCCTCAGGAGAGGGAAACAAATGTCTTGTTCAGGTCGAGTTGAAAACTGAGGATCAAGAAAGAGTGGAACCTGTAACTCGGGAGCCGGATACAGACAGAAACCTCATAAGGGTAGCGACGCGTTGGCTTCAGGTAGCAGCTAGCTTTGCCCCAGAGGGACACCAGCTCCCCTGAAATGCTCAAGGCCCTCCCCCAAGAAAACCGCCCTCATTTTCCACGCACGTGGGCGGTTGGAGGGGAAGCCCAGAATGCCGAGTGACGACGCAGGGCCACCCGGTCCATCGGTCAATCTGGATCGGTGTCCTGGCCTCAGCAGCCTCCCCACCCAACCTCGCTGGAACAGGCAAGTTTGGGGTTCACCTTCACTGTCGGGAACTGAACTTGACCCGACCTCAATGTTTTGCTGCCTGCAAATGGGAAAAAGCTACTTTCCGTGTCCCAGGAAAGGGCTTCCCTGTCTACCCAGCGGGGGTCAGTGCCGTTCTCGTCCGTCTGTCCCCACATTACGCCGGGTGTCTGCTTTGGTTCTGCCATTGCCATCTGGGAAAGCTGGCTAATTTGTAGCTGTTTCATTTGTCCCTGGGGAAACAGAAGCAGACGATGGACGGCTAACCCGAACTTGGTACCTAAGGAACGAGTGGAAAGAGTGACCCCGGGGCCAGTGGTGATGGAAAACCCCTCTGAAACCACTAACCGGCTTGCGTGCTCGAGCGGGCGCGTAGACACTTCATGCCCGTGCTGGCGTCTGTCTGCTGCCTACCTTCTAGAAACAGAGCAACCTCTTGCAAAGACCTGGCATCTGACGTGTCCCTGTAGCTCCTTCTTACTCATCGGGCTCTGAGGAGTAGACAGAGGACAGGATGGAAGAGCATGAAAGTAGGACCCAGTATCTCTGCTGTGCACGTGCTTGTGCGTCATAAACTTGTGCATCACAATGCCCCGGACTGTGCTAATGCAGTAGACACTGCGGCAACCCAAACTTAGGCAACTGGTACCCTCAAGCCACCGGCAGAATGTCTGACCGGTGGCCCGAGATTTTTCCAGTTGCTTGAGAGCCTCGGTTGCTTGAGTTCCAGCTAATGCCGAGTCTGCTTACATGTGTCCGGCACCTACCGATGCCCGGGGGCTGGCTGAGAGTTTATTGCAGATAGAGGAAGAGCTAGAGGTCATGGATGTTAGGACAAGGTCCATTGTTTTCCAAAGTGGAGGGAAGTACCATTGGGAGTGTAACCCATCTTTTCCCGATGTAGAGCCTGTCTGTAAAGGCAGTGTGGACCTTACACAACTGGGTCGGAACTGTGTGGGTCCACTAATATGTGGGTTTTTCCCCAACAAATGCTGTAAACGTATTCTCCTTATGGTTTCCTTTTCTCCAGCTTACTTTATTGTAAGGACGTCGTATGTAATACATAGAACACACACAATACATGTTAACCTATTGTTTATGTTATCGGCGAGGCTTCTGTCCACAGCAGGCTACCAGAAGATACGTTTTTGGAAAGTCAAAAGTCATACATGGATTTACGACCGCACGGGGGGTGAGCGCCCCAGCCCCTGTGTCATCCAAGGGTCACCTGCATGCAGACTGTAGACCTGACTTACTTGATAATTCTATTCTGTTGTCAAAAATCAAAACAAAGAAGAGCCATGGGGCCGTGTCACCTAAAAATCCCGAGTCCTGGCCTCTTTTGAAAAATCAAAAGGGTTGGCAGCACCAGACACACATGTCGTGCGGCTCCGCACTTTGGCTGGGGCGTGGCTGTGCCAGTTCACCCCAGGCCCATCACCTCCCCTCTATCCCTTCCTGGTGACCTGCGTAACCCTCTCGGCCTCGGCCCCCCACCACATGGGGGGATTGGGTTTGCCCCATCTTAGATGATGGGCGCGCACGTTGGAGGGAAAGCAGGTGACGAGCACGTCTCCGCGATGGGGTAATCTGTGGGGTAGCCGGCACGTAACTGGACCATCTGGCATTCGTCTTGGAGGCCAGTGCCAACATATGTCTCATAGAAACGCAAAGCCAAACACACTCCTACTCCAAGGCGCTGATGCAAAACGGAGATTGTACAGAAGGCCTCTTGGGGACCATGAGGTGAAGTGACATCATATTTCACTCAGCAACACGCCCTGGGGCCGCCATCTCTTTATTATGTAAAGCAACTTAGGCTTCTCCAGGCTTCCCCCATTGCCCCTGTCCCCCACGGCCTGAGAGAGTCCTCCTCAGCATGCTGGGGGGCGGGAGGGAATTTATCTGCACCGGGAGGGGGCAGTCCACTTGCCCACTTATGGGGGGGACCATGGAAAGGTGCCTTCAAATGCGTTCACTTCGAGGGGGGATGTTGCGAAATAAGAGTGGGGTCTCGTAGGATTGGGAGGGGGCTTCCTCTGGAAACACGAAACTTAAAACTTAGGACGTCGCTGTCGCTGGCGTTTCGCACGAGTTAGCTGACCGTTGCAACTAGGCGCCCGTTCTCGCGTTGACAGGAAATGCACGCAGCGAGCACTGGGACGCGGGGCCTGGCCTGCTTCCTCGTCCCTTCGCGTTGGACTGACACCCGCAGCCCCATCACAAGGGAAGTCGAGTTTCGCAACAGTATCCGGAGGCCTTGTTAACTGCCCCCGAAAGGCCTCGCTAATCCCGTCCCTCTCCCACCCCCTTTGTCTGCGAACAGCTTTGTAGTTACAGAAACGTTGCCAAGATGACCCACAGAGTTCCCATGCGCTCTCCACCCAGTTTCCGCCCAAGTTTCGAGGGCTCGGTAGGTAGGGGGTGGGACAGGGGGGCTACTCCTGCCCGGGACACGCTACTCTTTGCATCTCATCCTCTCGGACGGGGTTTCAGGAAGGAGCCAGGGAAAGGCTCAGGGGTGGGGGCGGGGCGAACGTCACCCCAGCAGTTCAGGCGAAGGGATACCCCAAAGAAACAGAACCTCCCAGACCACGTGTCACTTGCGTGAGATTTGTACCAGGTGTGACCGAAAGACACGGTGCACGTTTAAATTTAAAAAATTTTATTACAGTGAAAGACACATTGTCATGAATCCGCCTCCAAATACTCCCCCTCGCTTCAAACAATGTGTCTTTTACTGTAATTTTCTTTTTAAATTTAAACATTGGCCACGTCTATTTTTTAGTTATACCCGAATCGACTCAAGTACAGCAATTTCTGTCAAATAACAACATGACGGCGTGTCCTCATCCACCTTATTTACTGGGTGTGGCACCATGAGACTTCTGGCTCTTGGCCGAAGTCTCAGTGACCGTGAGCGATAGACATGTGACCAAAGACGCTCACGACAGAGGCTTATGGAACCACTTTGGAAAGAGGCAGCAAAGATGGGCTTCGCAGCGAGGGGAGGACTTCGAAGGGGGTTAAGGACAATGTGTCTTTTACTGTGACACATTTCTTTTTTATTTAAACAGTCACTGTATCTTTTGATCACAGCTCCTCTTTGGGTGGGGACGCGGCCAGAGGCACAAGCATGCTTCCTCGCAAGTCTGAACGACCACCCTCCCCAACCTCATTGTTTTCCTTAACTGCAGTGTGAGCGGAATTAGGGAATAATCAAGGTAGAGCGGGCTGAAGCTCCGCCCCCACAAAAACAATTCTTGGTAAAACAAGAGCAGAGCTGTTTATCCAAAGGAGGGACAACGGGACTCCTAGCCTTTGAGAAACGTCCACAAAGCTGCTGTAACCTGAGCATTTCGGTAAGGACAGGTGCAAACAAGAGACGCGGGGTGGGAAGTGCACTGCATGGGCCAGGCCTGACGATGAACTTGCCCCCGTGAGCTTGTGTTCGCAGCCTGCACACACAGCTCGGGGAGGTGTCACGACCTGGGGACGTCTGTGTCTCACAGCTGTGTTCGTGTCGACACGTGTCGGTGTCTTGCTGACTGACGTTCATTATTTTTGTTGTGTGTTTTGTGTGCCATCGTGAGAATGTTGGAGCTTGAATTAGAGCAATGAACAAACATTACATTTCTTGTTAAATGTGACAAATGTGGACGTGAAACCAGGGACACATTAGTCCAAGTTTATGGGGATAAGGCCATGAAGAAAATGGCAGTGTATGAATGGTTAAATGATTTTCTGAGGGGAGAGAAAGTGTCACCGATGAAGAGAGGTCAGGGCGGCCAGCAATGAGCAGAACTGATGAAAACATTGCAAAAATTGGTCAAATTGTGCATCAAAATTGTCGGCTGACTGTGAGAAGCACAGCAGACCAAGTAAACGTCGATAGAGAAACAGGAAAATCTTAACTGAAAATCTTGGCATGAGAATGGTGCAAACATGGTCCTGAAGGAGCTCACTGATGAACAGAAGCAAAGGAGAGACGAAGATTGCCAAGACCTTTTGGAGAGGCAAGACGGTGTTTTGGGCCGTGTTATCGCTGGTGATGAAACACGGGTGCAGCAGTACGACCCTGAAACAAAGCATCAGCGTGCACAAAGGAAGTCAGCCAGTTCTCCACGACCGAAAAATTCTGTCCATCTAAATCAAGAGTCAAAACGATGTTGCTAAACATTTTTGATATCAGAGGGATTCATAATGAATTTGTACCAACTGGACAGTCAACCAAGTTCACTATTTGGAAGTGCTGAAAAGGCTGCATGAAAAAGTTAAATGAAAACGACCTGAACTTTTCTCCAACAGCTCGTGGCTCCTGCATCACGACAACGCACCAGCTCACAGGGCACTGTCTGTGAGGCAGTATTTAGCCAGTAAACAAATAACTGTACTGGGACACCCTCCCTACTCACCTGATCTGACCCCCAGTGACTTTTTTCTTTATTCGAAGATAAAGGAAATACTGAAATGAACACATTTTTATGACATTCAGGACATCAAGGGTCATATGGCGTCAGCTCTGACGGCCATTCCAGAAAGAGAGTTCCAAAATTGCTCTGAAGGGTGGGCTAGGCGCTGGCGTTGGGGAGTACTTTGAAGGTGACCGTAGTGACGTTCAGCCATCAGCTAGGTAGCACTTTTTATTGTTTGTTTTTTAAATGTGGGTAGCTCCCTGGCTGGGAATCGAACCCAGGCCGCAGCGCTGACAGTGCCGAAGCCTTAGCCCCTGCCCCGCCAGGGCTAGGGAGCACTTTATATAAGAGGAGCTTGCGGACTTAATCTTCAGCCCAGTGTGATGGATTTCCTGTGAGCTTGAAAGCCAACGGCATAGCGAGATACGATTTGTTAAGGGTGTGCACCGACGGCGGTTGGGGGGGGCCGGATTGCTGCTGACATGATTGATCAGAAATGCCGGGAACCGTGAGGGGAGATGCAGAGCCGTGAATCTGCACCGCCCGCTGGCCTCGGGACGTCAAGATGCTGATTCTTTAAAATTCTGCCGATAGCCAATGTGCTGAGTCAGCGGGCTGGGAAAAGGCCACCCGGGCTGCACGTGGCATGTGCCAGGCCTCCTCAGCCACCCTTCAGCAGGACCAGGTGACTTTTTCTGCCTGCAGTTGCCAGACACAGGGCCTGTTCGATGGATCTCATTTTCCCCTCACTCCTCTAGGGCTAATCACTTGTCCCTGGGTGCTGTGTTTACCCCAGAAATGTTAATGACTTCATAACTCAGTGGGAAAGGCTCTGGGCAAGTTTCGTATTATTACGGATTCTATGAAGTAGAAGGAAAGGAAATGCTCTGAGGTGTCAGGCCACCGTTATAACTTGATTCTTATTCTAGAGAAAGGGGAGAAATTAAGCTTCCGGAAGAATACCCGTTCTCAGCCGGGAAAGCAGTTCATTTAAGCACAGTGACAGATCGTTGCCCTTTGGAAATAAGGCACCTGTCTCCCGAGTGTCCCTGGGCTGCGCGGTTTTATCTTCTCTCCACCGCCCGTCGGAGTCACGCGCGCCGGGGGCACCAGGAGGGAGGCCGGGGAGGCCTGTGGTTCTGGGAGCGGGTTGAGGACTCTGGGCCCTGGGGTTTGGGGGTGGGGGGCGGGACCCTGTAGCCGGTGGCTGAGCAGTGACTCAGGGCCTAGAAGTTAGGAGCCAGGGGGCGGCCGGCAGTTCACGGGCGACGGGAGGCTGCTGTGTGCACGGACCGCGCGGTGCCACCCTTCCCGACACCACTGAAACCGGCCACTCGCCAACGCCTGCTGCTTGGAGCGAGCTCGCCCGGCCCGCGGCCCAGCACGAACTTTCTGAAAACATTACGAACACGACGCACGGACCTTTCTTTTTAGCTCAGCAGCTGTCGTTGGTGTGAGTGCATTTTACGTGTGGCCCGAGACAGTGCTGCTTCCAGTGTGGACACCCCTGGTTGAGAGCCTGGAAATGCATTTTATGAAGGGAGGGCACGTGAAACCCACGGAAGTTCCGCGGGTGCCCTGGCCGAACTCGTGGTGGGAGGTGGGGCTCCAGGGGCCCTCAGGAACCAGGGCGCACGGCTGGGAAGTCACTGCCTAAAATGCTTTAAGAGGAAAGCGTATGTGAAAAAATAAATCTATTTTTACAAATAATAGTAAAAGCCCTGCGACATCTTGTTACTGTGAGTTTCAAAGCTTCCCTCCTCCAAGTGAACACGGGGCTGGATGTGGCCGAGATAAAGTCTCGCAGAGATAAGGGAAATGAGAGGCTTGGGAAGATGAAGTCACTTAGCCAAAGTCTCAGGTGGGGCACTGACCCTGCCTGCCAACCACGGCCTTCCGCTGGACCCCACCGCGCCCCCTCCGCGGGGTTTCCCCCCAGCCCACCCCCCACAGCCCCGAAGAGCCCTCCCAACGCCTGGGGCCTTGGGAAACACCTCCCGGCGCTGGGTACGGAGCCCGCCGAACCCCCACAGCCTGTCGCCTCCGGCGCCGTGGCGCCGTGACCCCGTGTCCCCGTGACGGTCATGGCGGTGGGGTTTGAGAATCGGGGTCACCTTGCTTTTAGGAGAGAATGAACTTGGGTTAGTTGGGCTGTCACCATATGGGAGGGGGGGACATTCTACCACGATTCTATCTTTGGCAGCTCAGCACAGATTTGTTTAGATCTGCTCGTAGGAAGTTTCCACGAAGGACACGCCGGACAGCTGGCTGCGACGGGTGGGTCATGGGCTCTGGGGGGGC
>PVJL010009297.1:0-58548 GCA_004026885.1 Lyroderma lyra
GAGCAGGCTCGAGCAGGAAAATGGCTCAGGAGCCCCGATGAACGAGGCTTTGGGGCTTTTATTCTAAGTCTTCAGGGGAGACACCTCTGGGCGTGGAGTCTCTTGATTGACAAGTCTGATTGATAGGCCTGTGACATCCCCTTTCTTTTATTGTTCCTGTCTCCTTTCCAAATTCAGTTACCTCCTGTGATTGTCTTATCTTGGGGCAGGGACTACTAGTGAGGGGGTGGTATCAGGGCAGGGGTGACTATTCCAGCAGGGCAAGTCTCATGGGAGGGGTCCCTAGATACCCCCTATTCTATCTGCCTTCCTCACATTTCTTTGAGAGACGTGATCCCCCCGAAACTCTATGGGAAGCTGAGGGGCTGAAGGTCTCCTCTTCTGTATCTGCTTTCTGCTGAGGATGGTCGTTGTCTCTACCTACTGGGGATCCACAGAGCTCTCACCCTGTCTGATCTAAAGGGGGAAGGGGTCTTGAGATCCACCAAGTTGACTCCTTTGGTCGAGATGGGCTGGAAGCCTTGCCCGGTGACTTCTGCATTGCAAAGGCCCCTAGATAAGGAGAATCAGACCCAGTTAGTGAATTCAAAAGCTTTGGCCCCAGATGTAGACTTCAAAGCTATCACTGCAGGGTGACTACAGAAGATTTCTTTAGCCCTTTGGAGTCTGCATCCTGCTGGTTTTGGTCTCCACCGGCCACCCAGGTGCGATACAATTAACAAACACCGATTCCGTCACAAGGATGATCTAGCACACCCAGCTAAGTCCAGTTTTATTATTACATATCACAAATTTTAGGATGGCTAACCAGGGCTAGAGACAGACATTTTGGCAATACACAAGTTACAAGTTCTCTGAATGATTAGCTCAAACCGGGGCAAAGGACATCCGGGAAGTATGGGGTAAAAGCCTGTTGTTTTAAGTTTTAAGCAGGAGGCAAGGTGGAGACCTTCTATGATTCAAGTTAGAAGCAGGAGGCAAGGTGGAGACCTTCTATGATTCAAGTTAGGAGCAATCGGCTGTTTAAACTAGAGTTAAAGGAGGGCTGATTGAGACGGTGTTAAAGCTACGGCCTAAAAAGGTTAAACTGAGCACCAAAGAACTAGAACAGGAGTTTTTAGTGAAGTGGGCGGATGGCTACTCTGTTTGGCCCATATCAGAAGTACCCAGCTAATGGGGGATCCCAGGGACCAGAGGCCACATGTTGAACTTACTATTTACTGGTCCCCCCATAATGTTCAGGGGGTACTAGTCCTTATGGACACCGGGCTGATAGCACCTTGCTATATGGAAATCCTGATCACTTTAGCAGTCCTCTGGTCACCATTGAGGGATATGAAGGTCACATGATATGGGTCAAACAAGTAGTTGTGACCCTGGGCATAGGATGATTGCCCCTGTAGGACTATATCTATGTCTCCCTCACTGCAGAATATATCCTAGGGGTGGATGTGCTGCAAGATTTGGCAATCTCAATGACAATGGGAGAATTTTGCCTGTGTATACAAGTGGTAAAGACTATTGTTCGGGGGCACCCCCATCAAACCCCCTTGGTATTACCCTAGGCTACCTGTGTTATGCATATAAAACAATATCTGTGACCTGGCAGGCAAGAGGAGATTGGTCGTACCATTTTGAAGCTCAAAGAAGCCCAGATACTCCGCCCAACGCAGAGCCCTCACCATTCTCCTGTGTGGCCCGTGAGAAAGCCTGACGGCGCCTGGCGAACGACCGTGGACTATCGGGAGCTGAACAAGGTGACGCCCCCGTTGCATGCAGCTGTGCCCAATGTTATGGATCTTATGGATAGAGTCACACATTATCACTATGTTGTGGATTTGACAAACGCCTTCTTCTCCATAAATACAGCACAGGAGAGTCAAGAGTAGTTCGCCTTCACGTGGGAAGGATGTCATGGACTTTCATGGTGCTTCCCCAGGGTTATCTGCACAGTCCCTGTGCCATGGACTGGTGGCTCAGGACGTGGCCACCTGGCAGAAGCCAGCACGGATGCATCTCTTCCATTATATGGATGATACAATGCTAACCTCTGATTCTGTTACAAAGCTGGAGACTGAGGCTACCAGTCTCAGAGAAGTCCTTAAGATCTGGGAGTGGGCTGTCAATGAAGACAAGGTCCAAGGGCCTGGATTGTCTGTCAGATTCTTGGGAGTCATCTGGTCGGGTAGGACTAAGGTTGTGCCGGAGGCGGTCATAGATAAGCTACAGGCATATCCCCAGCTGACAATAGTGAAGCAATTGCAGACCTATTTGGGTTTGTTGGGCTATTGGAGAGTGTTTATTCCTCATTTAGCCACTTTAGCTTGCCCCTTACATCACCGGATACTGTTATGGGCCAAATAAAGCAGCCACCACCCCCCTCCGCCCCCGCCATTCACTAGAGGCTCCTGTTCTTGTTCTTTAACTCTGTTTCACCTTTTCTCTAATCCATAGCTTTAATCACCCTCTCAATCAATTTTCCTTTAACTCTAGTTTAAACAACAGATTGCTCCTAACTTGAATCATGGAATGTCTTCATCCTGCCTCCTGCTTTAGACAATTACTCCAAAACTTAAATAGGCTTTTACCCTATATCTCCCAGATGTCCTTTGCCCCATTTTGAACTAATCATTCAGAGAAGAACTTGTAACTTGTGTTTGTTTGTTGTATTTCTAAAAGTCTGTCTTCAGCCCTGGTTAGCCATCCTAAAATTTGTGTTATGTAATAAAACTTTACTTAGCTGGGTATGCTAGATTTTAGCTAATCATCCTTGCGACTGTGAATCTGTTTGTTAATTGTATCATCCCCAGGCCATTCCTGGATAGAAGGTCCCACCTGGGTGGCCATGGAGACCAAAATCAGCAGGATGCAGACTCCAAAGGGCTAAAACAAATCTATCCCATAGCCATCCTGCAGTGATGGCTTTGAAGCCTACATTTTGGGCCAAAGCTTTTGAACTTACTAACTGGGTCTGATTCTCCTTATCTAGGGACCTTTGGAATGCAGATGTCACCTGGCAAGGCTTCCAGCTCATCTCCACCAAAGGAGTCAACATGGCGGATCTCAAGATCCCTTCCCCCTTTAGATCAGATAGGGTGAGAGCTCCGTGGGTCCCCAATAGGTAGGGACAACGACCATCTTCAGCACGAAGCAGATACAGAAGATGAGACCTTCAACCCCTCAGCTTCCCATAAAGATTTGTGGGGATCACATTTCTCAAGGAAATGTGAGGAAGGCAGATAGAATAGGGGGATCTTGGGACCCCTCCCATGAGACTCGCCCTGCTGATACCACTCTTTCACCAGTAATTCCTTGCCCCCAAGATAAGACAATCACAGGAGATAATTGAATTTGAAAAGGAGACATGGGCAATAAAAAAGGTGATGTCACAGGCCCTATCAATCAAACTTGTCAATCAAGAGATCAGACCCCATGCCCAGAGACACATCCCCCAGACATAAGAAAAATATAAATTGCCCCAACCTTAGTGATCGGGGCTCTTGAGCCACTCTTTTTGCTCGAGCCTGCTCCTACCTCTTTGGAGTGTACTTTCTCTTCAATAAACTATCTCTTTGTTTCACCACTATACTTTGGTGTGTGTCTTATTCAATTCTTTGCTCAAGATACCAAGAACCTGGACACCATGCCGATGAGGGCACCCCATTTTCCCGTAACAATACAGCGAGGGGCTACTTGGGATTGGACCTCAAATATTGAGCAATCATTTCAAGCCACCAAGCAAGTGGTGGCTCAAGCCCAAACACTATGGGTGGTTGATGCCACCCTATTGTTATTTTTAAAGGTTTTGGTGGATGACAGTGGGTTTGGATGGGGCTCATTAGATGCCCATTGGCTTTTGGTCTCAATTATGGAAAGGGGCGGAAGCCTGCTATTCCCTTATAGAGAAACATCTAGCTGCTATTTCTGCTGCCCTTTTGTCCTGTGAGGCCATAACAGGTCTTAATTGTAACCATCTAATTGACTTATCCAGTAGAGGGCCGGTTGCAGCCTTGGTTGCAGACTCCTTGGACAGGGGTGGTCCAAACCCCTACCTTGACGAAATGGGGGGCCTATTTAGAACAAAGGGCTCCCTTTTCCTCCAGCTTTTTATCAGATCAATTACATGCCTTGCTAGGGCCTATAGAATTTCAAACTGTAGAGCCATCCCCACCAATGGAAGTTGAGGTATTTACAGCTAGTCCCTATGTAGAAGGGTAAGCCCCCATCCCAGAGGATGCTGGGTATACAGATGGCTCCTGCCAAGGTCAACCACCTACGTGGATGGCTATAACAATACAGCCCTCTACAGATAAATTTTGGTATGAGACAAGGACTGGACAATCCAGTCAATGGGCTGAATTGAGGGGTATATGGCTAATGTTAATGAATGAACCAGGCCCCGTACATGCCTGTACAGACAGTTGGGCAATATATAAAGGTTTGACACTCTGGCTTCCCCGTTGGGCAGCCCAAGATTGACTGATAGGGTGCTGTCCTTTATGGGGGAGGGCTCTTGGGCAGGACTTGTGTAAATGGGGTCTCCAGCAGGGGCCATAATTTACCATGTTCTGGGACATAATCCTTTAAAGGCATCTGCTGCTGATGCTCTTGCTCAAGTGAGGACAAGCCAATTACTGTCCCATCTGGGAGAGCCAGGTCCCTGGCTACATCACAAACTGAGACATGTTGGAGCCTGAATTATGGAACAAGTAGCTTGTCGATGGGGCATATCCTTGACCTGGGCACAGTGTCAACAAGCCGTGCAAGAGTGCCAGGCTTGTGCAGAACAGCACCCCCACTGGCTCTGCCCCTTGTGAGAGCCAGGTGTCATTCTGAGGGGTGGACAACCTTTTCAGGAATGGCAGGTGGACTAAAGCAGACTTTTTTGCTGACAGATCATGGTCATCCAAATGCCTTTACAGCAGTGGATATAGGAACTGGGTAAGGTCTATGGCTGCAGCCCCCCAAGAACATACCCTTGTCATGCTTGATCAGTTGAATGCTGCCTGTGGGACTCCTATGATGATTAACAATGACTGGGCACTCATTTTACTGGATACAAAGTACAGGCTTGGGCTCATCAGAATGTGTCAATTGGCAGCTGCATGTAACTTACAGACTACAAACTGCAGGTATTATTGAATAATATAATGGTTTATTAAGGGAAAAATTAAAAATCCTGGGCCTTGGTTTATGCGAATGGAGAACGAATCTGCTCACTGCAGTCAGGCTATTGAATGAACAACCCAGACACACTGGTTTGTCTCCATTAGACAAAGTTATTAAGGGTCACCCCACTTTTTAAAGATATGTCCTAACCCTGCTGACCCACACATGGTGCCAAAAATATGTAACAGGTTTTTTACTCCTCTCTGCTCCTGACTTGTGGCACCAGGGAAGCAAGCCTCATGGTTATGGCCCTGGACCACCCAGGCTTCCCATGAATCTTGACTGACTCTAATAGAACCTTGGAGTGTTGGACTCAAGGAAGGATTGACCTTGAAACCATGGCTAGGGCAATGGCCCCTTTCTTTACATATGACCCTACCAGAAAAGCCCAGTGGTCCTATAGTAGAAGGAACATTTGTCCTTGCCCTCTGGCCTCTTCCTTTGTATTGCATCACCCCATTACAGCTGTCTTGGCTCTCAACTCTTTTTTTTTTTTTTTTTTTTTTTTTTTTGTATGTGGGTAGTTCCCTGACCGGGAATCGAACCCAGGCCACAGCACTGACAGCGCCAGCGCCGAAGCCCTCAGCCACTACACCACCAGGGAACTCCTCCCAAACTCTTGAGGAACTAGTCTGGTATCATAGGTCAGGAGTGAAGCCCTTACCAGCCACATTGTTGTCACAAGATAGACACATTGCTTGTATTTTACCTGAGGGTAAAGATCTTCCTTTAATGGTGTCATTGTCTGCTTTGTCCTACCGCCCAGGCTAATGGCAGGCAATAGTATCCTGTCCTGGGCACACACCTTTGCTCAGGTGCACACTATTTCTCATTGTTGGATCTGCACCGAGTTACCAATGGAGGCCGCTGAGGGACTTCCAGGGCAGATTCACCGGCTTCCCTAAACAACTGGACGTGGTTATGTACATGAAATAACACTGCTGAATGGGACCAACGGCGCTGGGCAGTCGACAATTTGCTCTGCGAGGACGACAAGAACCAACCCCCTCTACTTGATTACACCATGACTAATGGGTGGGGTTGGATGGTTGGGGAACATATGGAACTATGGGAACAAGTCCCATTATGTATAGAGCAATACTGATCAGCTGCTAACCATACTGCTGGCTGGGTACCTCTGCACGTATGGAAACATTACCCTCGTGCTGACACCTCACAATGATTAAAAAACTGGACTTTTGGAAAGTGTGTATTGAAAGAGGTCAGCTTGAAATTTTTGAAACTCTGCACAACTTCCTTTCTGAGAATGACTTGCACCTATCCCAAAACATGAAAGAGAATATTATAAGTCACTTTAAAGGTCTTAAATTGTCCTTTTATTTATTTTTTTATTTGTTTTTATTTTTTTGCTTTTTGGTATGTGGGTAGCTCCCTGACTGGGAATCGAACCCAGGCCACAGTGCTGACAGCACTGAAGGCTTAGCCACTACACCACCAGGGAACTCTAGTTAAGGAGAGAATTTAAGGAAAATTAAATGAAGGTGGGAGGAAAGAAGTCAGGGATTGTATTACAAAACCATTAAGATTACAGGATTTCCCTGGTGGTGTAGTGGCTAGGCTTTGGTGCTCTCAATGCAGTGGCCTGGGTTCAATTGCGTCAGTGGAACTACCCCCCAAAACAAACAAAAAACCATTAAGGTTATATGCTCTGTTGAAGGTGGTTACACTCTGAGGGGCCTGAAAAAGAGGTATTTCAAAGGTATGTTAACCTAGCCTGGGGCATGACTATCCACTATGACCTGCCCAGTTAGAAATTTATTATTAGAAGTATCTGTGAGGTTACTTTTGGTCACTGAACTTGTCAGATTTACTACATATCCTTTTTCTTTCACATTAATAACAATAAGAATCTGTTGAACAGGTGTTACAACCTCCATAAGAGCTACCCCCGAAACACCAAAGGCTCGGGCTGTTATGCTGCCCAGAACATCTGAACTTTCCACAAATGGTTGCTGCCTCCAATGCATCTGCTTGAGAAGTTGGGTTGGAGATGATCAAGAGATAGGCATGGAACTCAGGAGGGTCATGGCTTGATATACACATTAGGGAGCTGAAGGACTAATGTGGATAAGGTTGTCTAGAGCCAGTTTTTAACCTGAAGTCCCCGCTAGGGGTCAGAGGACAGCATTTGCAGGGGTTGGGGGTTGGGGGTGGTGGTGTCCACAGATTTGGAGAGAAAAAAAACATTGCAGTAGTCTCTCCTTTTCTGTGGTTTCATTTTCCAAAGTTTCAGTTACATGTGGTCAACTGCCATCTGAAAGTATTAAATGAAAAATTTCAGAAATAAACAATTCGTAAATTGTGTGCAGCTCTGAGTATCATGATGACATCTTGCTCTGTTCCGGCTCCATCCTCTTGTCCAGTGAATAATTCCTTTGTCCAGTATTCATAGTATGTATGCTACCCAACCATTAACCACTTAGTAGCCGACTCAGTTATCAGATAAACAGTTGTGGTATCACAATGCTTGTGTTCAAGTAATCCTTATTTTACTTAATAATGGCTCCAGAAGGCACGAGTAGTGGTGCTGGCAACTTGGATATGCCACAGAGAAACTGTAAAGTGCTTCCTTTAAGCAAGAAGGTATGTACAGTGTTAAAAAAACAAAATTCAACCAAGTACATTTGAAGATGTAATTAGTTTCATTTTTTTATTTGTTTATTTTTTTATTTTGTAGTATGTGGGTAGATTCCCTGGCTCGGAATCGAACCCAGGTCGCAGCATTGACAGAGTGAGCACCAAAGCCTTAAGCCACTACACCACCAGGGAACTCCTGTAATTGGTTTTATTAAATGATTCACCAATCAGGGAGCATCCCATCTAGCAACTAGAAAGGCACTTACTTTAAGGTGGTGTACAAAATGGAAGGTTTTTATAGGAAGAGGGTGGGGCAAGGGAACTAATAACAAAAAAAGAAATAATTATTTATGGCCAGGCTATCTTTTTGGGGTGTGTGTGTGCATGTGTGTGTGTGTGTGTGTGTGTGTGTGTGTGAGGGGGAGAATAAAGGGTTTTTATCATGTAGATTGCCTCTTCTTTCTATTGGGGTTGGGGAACAGAAAAGGCCCACATGACAGATTACCTCATTGGTGTTGACCAGAAAATTCCAGACTAGTTGATTAACGTTATGTTCCTGGGACAGGTTGAAACTGCAATTAGATCAGGTATTAAATTAGGTTTGGTATCATGGGCTTTAGTATGAATGACACAATTTTGGACCTGTGATTTTCTCTTTAACAGCAGTATATATAGGAAAATACATAGACTATGTAGGGTTCAGTACTATCTGCGGTTTCAGGCATGCACTGGGGGTCTTGTAATGTATCCTCTGAGAATAAAGAGGAACTACATACATTTTCATTAAACTCCAATTGACTGTAGCATTTTTCTCAATGTATCTATGGGCAACAAATCACAGCAATGACTGGGTCTTTCACCAACAGAAATTTCATATCACCTTGCAATTGTTGCAGGTATCTTGAAATGTTTTTTATACTCCACTTTACTTCAAAATTAAGATACTTATTAAACTATCAGATCAGTATATTAGATCAAAAAGTTGTTTTTGGGAGTTCCCTGGTGGTGTAGTGGCTTAAGGCTTCGGCGCTGGCGCTGTCAGTGCTGTGGCCTGGGTTCGATTCCCAGCCAGGGAACTACCCACATACAAAAAAAACAAAACAAAACAAAAAATATTTGAGGGAGTTCCCTGGTGGTGTAGTGGCTTAGGCTTCGGCGCTGTTAATGCTGTGACCTGGGTTTGATTCCCAGCCGGGGAACTACCCACATAAAAAAAAAAATTTTTTTTGAGAAGGTATTTCCACTTAATTGGCTTTCTTTGCATTCATACAAAGTTTGTTTTATGCATTTAAAAATATTATTCTAAGAAAGGATACACAAACTTCACTACACAAATAGAGGTTAAGAACTCCTAATCTGGGAACTCATCACAAACTCAACTGCTTTGAAGGGCCAGCGGGAGGCCTAAAAACCAGGGTCTGCTTTTGTTATCTTATGTTTAAAGGGAAGAAATACATTCCCTTGCTTATAACTCTAAGAAAAACTGCATTAAATGCCTGAAATAAATGGCAATTGACACTGGCTTCCATGTCAGAAATATTAGGAAATAAGGGGAACTGTGGTGGATTGCAAGCACATCCATCCCCCAGCAGCTTCTTGATGCAGCTGACCCTAGTGTGCCCAGGATGGCCAGAGCCTTCATTTTTTTTTTTTTTTTTTTTTTTTTTTTTTGGTATCTGGGTAGTTCCCTGGCTGGGAATCGAACCCAGGCCACAGCGTTGACAGCGCCAGCGCCAAAACCTTAAGCCACTACACCACCAGGGAACTCCCAAGAGCCTTCCTTTTTCAAGGAAAGCCAGAGCTTGGATTTTTGCCCAATTTTCAGTGTTGGTAACTAGTTAAAAATTGGAAAAGAACATTTAGGTTACACCATACCTGTCTGCAGGCTGCGTTTCACACCAGGCCACAGTTGCGGCCTTGGGTCTCAAGGGAGAAGCAAAGAAGGCTAAAGTCAGAACCCTGGATAGCACTGCTGTCTATAGGGTGAACTCAGGAAGAGAATGAAGGAGGAGACAGATTGACAGTGGGAAAGGTGGGAGGGCCAGGAGTAGGGATGTCAAGTAAGGAGAATTTTAATGAGAAGTAAGAGGTCCTCATGTTATATGACTCAGGAGAGATCCACTGAGAGGGGTAAGTCTGAAGAAACCTTTCAGAGGTCACAATTTGAGCCTGGTACTCTGCCACTCTGCCCCGAGAATGCCCTGCCTCTCACTGTTTGGTGAACTCCTACTTATCCTATAAGGCCTGGCTTCAGTGTTTACCACCTCTCTTTCATCTTTTGTGGTTTCCTACCTAATGGATCACTTGCTTTTCTGGTAGAGTTTCCAGAGTCTTTGATTTAATGTTACAGCAAATTTGATTCAAGTACACTTTGGGTCTCACCCACATCATACCCACTGGCTGTAAGTTCCTGTGGTTTGGGGACTGGGTCTCTTTTATCTTTTTCTCTAGGTCTGCTCCATGCTTGGTGCACATTATGTAATGCTTAAGCAACGTTTGTTGAAGCATAGGGGTTAAGAGCAGGCTGCCTGGCTCTGCCATTGTCTGTGTAACCCTGGGCAGAGTTTTTTACTTTTCTGTGCCTATTGGTTCATCTGTAAAAATGTAATCCTCACATCAACCTTTTATTGTGAAGAATAAGATTAAACAAGTTATACTCAGAACAGTGTCTGATACTTAATAAGCCTTATGAAATTGTTACATTATTATAAATGTTATATATTTAATAATATTATCATTGTTAAATGTTAGCTTTGTTATTAAATTGCATCATTTGTTTTGTACACTAGCACATCCTCAGTGCTCAGAACAGTGCCTGGAACATTGGAGATACTTAATAAATATTTGTAGAATTAATGAATGAATGAGTGATGGACTTCCCTTTGCCCTTACTCTAGAGTCACACTACTCTCCCAATGTGGGTGGGGTCGGTGACAGGATGTTTAAGGATCATCAGGGTAGAAGTTTGTAGGAAGGCCTAGGGCATAGCCCTCAATTGTTTCTCCAGAAAAACATGTCTAACCTACAAAGGAACTTCTGGAACCTAGGACAAAGGTAAATTGGGAAGGAAAATCTGCATGCATGTGTACCAGGAATAACTTCGTTTGTCTTGTTTTATTCAATATGTTAAAAACTCATTCTCTAAGCAAGGTTGATAAAGTGCAAATTGCAAGTCAATCTGATTTCACTATTGTCCTTGCTCTCACAGGGTGTGAACTGGCTTCAGAACACTGCAAAGTGTTCACATAACCAACAAAAGGAGTGTTTTGCAGCAACACAGATCTAAATTTGAATTGGGACCCCAAGTCTCACTTTTCTTACCTACAAAATGGAGACACTTTTATTTTTTTCAGAAGATTGTAATGGAAAAGCAATTAACTGTGCATTTTGAAACCACATAAGCTTGTCCAACCCACTGCTGCTGCAGGCCTCTTGTGGCCTAGCACGGCTTTGAATGTGGCCCAACACAAATTCGTAAACTTTCTTAACACAGTGAGTTCTTACAATTTTTTTTTTAAGTTTACCAGCTATTATTAGTGTTAGTGTATTTTTTTTGTGTGGCCCAAGACTATTCTTTTCCAATGTGACCCAGGGAAGCCAAAAGGTTGGACACTCCTCCTCTATAGGAATATGTTATTACCGGATCTCCACACTGGTAGTTGGTAGGACTTCAGAAAAATAAAGCTCTTTATCAGTAAAAGACGGGGAGACCCCCAATCTAATGTCTAAACTGAGGTCCAGAGGGCGTGGGCTTTCTCCTTCCACAGCTAGTGAGGGGCAAAGCCGTGAGGGTTTGGGTGGCGATCAGTGCTGGACCAGGCTAGGATCCGGGGGTCCAGGCTAAGCTTCACGCTTTCTTTCAGGTCAAATGTCACAATCCACAAACTCTGGTAAGGACTAAGGAAACAACCTTGAAAAACCATGAAGTGAAAACCGAGACAGAGTGAGCGGGTCTGTGTGTGCTATCAGGAGAGAAACAAACGTTAGAGCAAGAGAGAGACCCTGGTGCCGGAGATAGATGCATCTAGTGTGGTGAAAGGACAACGGAACGCAGAAACTCGTCCGGCGTGAAAGTGGAGCCCAGTGAAATTGCAGGCAAAAGGAATTTCGGTTCCGCCTCGCGACTCAGAGCCTTGACGGCAATTCAGGCCGTAGACGTCCGGAGCCCTCACCCCGCCCCCGAGGGTAATTAGATCGTACCATTATGTCATCTTAGGGGTGAAGATAATCGTGGGCTAGTCCTGAAGAGTTAATAGGAGTTCTCTGATAGAAAAAATATGGTTACACATATTTGAAGATTCTTAGTTAATAATGCTTCCACTCTGTCGGCTCAGCCTTCTATGCTTACGGAAGAGTGGTAGGAGTCCCGTCATACTTCCCCTTTTACTTTTCGCATTTGGAACATTCCTCCGCGGTACGTAGGGGCAGGCGTATATAAACCTCGACGCGGGCGGTGGGGCGGCTCAGTCCTCTAGGCGTTGGTGTTTTGTGTTCGAGTCTTGTGGCGTGTAGGCCCGTGCGCCGACATGGCCTCAAATGGTATGTAAGGGCGCGAGGCGGAAGTGGCGCACCTACCCGGGGCCTCGTTCTTTCCCAGCTGGGCTTTTGTTTTTCATTGGGACCCGGGCGGCGATCGCATGTAGGATCTTTTAGTACCACTGTGGCGGGAAGCAGCGGAGAGGGGTGGAAAGGGGAGGCCGATGTCGCCATCTTGTTTTGCTCCTTTGGCGCCTCGAGTGGGGCAGAAGGTCTTCCTTTCGCATTCCCTTTACTTGAGGTAAGGTGTAGGAGCACGTTGCTTAGTGATTTGAAACGTGAGACTCGGATGGAAACGCTCAACCCCCGTAGACTTTTCTCTTGTGGTTCCCAGCCCTGCGTTTGGGCCCGCTTTGTCGCAGTGCTGCATCCGGGTACTCGGTGAGCGCACGCGCTCTGCTGGCCCCTCCCCCCTTTCTCGTGGCGCGAACCCCCCCCCTCCCCGCCTCGTGTGGGTCCTGCTTTTTGTCGCGAGATCCTAGGGTAGAAGCTCGGTGTGCGTCCGCTGTGGGTCTCGACCCTCCCTCGTGGGTTCTTCGGAAAGTGGGGGAACACCCCAGACCCACTTGGGTTGCCTCGCGGCTGTGGGCTGAGACTCGGGATCCGGGCCGCTTGCTCGCTTAGCGCAGGGGGTACTCATGGGGGTGGGGGGTCTTCCAAGGGATTTGGGGATCGGGCCCTAGCGTTTTCCCGCTTAAATTTTCTCAGGTGGGAACCGAAAAGAGGGATCCCCCGAGGCCACCCACTGCCGGTCCTTATACCCTTTCTTGCGGGGGAAGCGCCTCGTATAATACTGTGCGGTGGAGAGCAGTTGATCTGGCTAGTGCGTCTTCATTGTGGCGCTTCAAAAGCGCTTTCCCTTCTTTCGGTTTGCCGAGTCTTCCCACAGCTCCGGGGAAGGCAAAGTGAAGAGAAAATGGATTCAGTTGGAGCCATAGGAATGGGGTCTTGAGTTAACAATTGACTTGCCTTCTGAGGCAAACACTCTGATGATAATCTCTGTCATTTGGGGTCAGAGAGTTTTCACTTATCTAGCTTTGCATTAAAAGTCCACTTTTGCAGTCTCCAAGATTGGGCAAAGGGTGAAGAATGGCCTGTTCGGAGACATTTGTCGAGAGAGTGGAGGCCACACGTTAGGACCTCCAGTCCTAATTAAAACCCATCCCACTTGAGTTTTACTCTTGGTGATATCTTCCTCAGAGTGGTTATGAGATGTGGGAAAGCTCGTGCAGTTCCTTGTATCAGTTGAATTTGCAGTAAATTGTGGCTGTCCACCAAGACTTGCTTTTTTTATGGTTATGGCCTCTGTTTCTGTAGAAGTTTGCTTTTTTCTCTGCCTTTTTTGTGTTTTACTCCCTTAGGGATAGCTGAAGGTTTTGTAATTTTATTTTTTTATTTTTTTTTGCAGACTATACCCAGCAAGCAACCCAAAGGTGAGTATAGTTTCTGGACTTGCAGAGTTTGTAGAGGGCAAGTGTTGCTAAGGTAGTTTTTCCTGATTGCACTGGTTTTCATTTCTTCAGCTATGGGGCCTACCCCACCCAGCCTGGACAGGGCTATTCCCAGCAGAGCAATCAGCCCTATGGACAACAGGGTTATGGTGGTTATAGCCAGTCACCGGACACTTCAGGCTATGGCCAGAGCAGCTATGGTTCTTACGCACACACCCAGAACAGTGAGTCTCTTTTAGTGGATCATCCTGCTTCTTGCTCTTTCTGAATGTTGCTTTACTTAAACCTAAGCGTGCTTAAATGAAAAGGTCACGTTTCTTTTCTCTCATTCAGTCTATAACCCTGAGAATTTAGAGTCTGAGTCCTTTCAAACGAAAATGCTTATTGGGTTGTAATTGTTTCCCTTTATTTATTTATTTTTTTGTATGTGGGTAGTTCCCTACTGGGAAACGAACCCAGGCCCCGCAGTGTTGACAGCGCCAGCGCTGAAGCTTTAAGCCACTACACCACCAGGGAACTCATGTTTCCTTTTATTTTTGACTTTTTAAGTTTTATGTTTATGGGCGAAGGTATTCACTACAGGGAGAAGCCTTTTAATACTTAACAGAGAGAAAATGATTTACCTGAAGATGTTTGAATTCAGACTATTATCATGTGCTACACAGAGGTGGAATTTGCCCTGGGGTCCTGAAGTGTAAAGAACGTCGTGGGTTGTCCTATTTGTGCTGCACACAAAGGAAAAAGTTAACCTAAGGGGTCTCTTGGGCTGTGGGACGAGATTGGAATTCTGAAATTGGTAGAAGTTGCAACATTAGCCTTAGGATAGAAGAGAAGGGTAACTTCTTTGGCTAGTAAGTTGCAAGGTTTCTGAGCAGCTTCTAAGAGACTGACTTCTCAAGAATAGCATTAGGTAATATGTAATTAATTTTTTCAACTCATTCTTTGCTTTTCTCTTTCCTTGTAGCTTTTGTGACTCCCTTTCTCTTTTCCTTGTAGCAGGCTATAGCACCCAGTCAACTCCCCAGGGATATGGCTCAGCCGGTGGTTATGGTAGTGGCCAGAGTTCTCAGTCGTCTTATGGGCAGCAGTCCTCTTACCCTGGCTATGGCCAGCAGCCAACTCCTAGCAGCACCTCAGGAAGGTAAGGAGTTGTTCTGGGGGGGCCTGAAAAACTAGGGGTGAATTGTTAAGGAATGATAATGTGACTAGCTATAGGAGCAATTATGCGGGGTAATGGGGGGGCGCGTATCTTTGTGGTTAGAGTTCATAGAATGGGATGTACCAAAAGTGAAAGTAAGTTTTGTACATACTGGCATTACGTTTCTTTTTCCTTTTCCTTAGTTATGGTAGCAGTTCTCAGAGCAGCAGCTATGGGCAGCCTCAGGGTGGGGGCTATGGTCCCCAGTCTGGCTATGGTGGACAACAGCAAAGCTATGGACAGCAGCAAAGCTCCTATAATCCTCCTCAGGGCTATGGACAGCAGAACCAGTACAACAGTAGCAGTGGAGCGGGAGGTGGAGGTGGTGGAGGTAAGAAGGTATCTTTGGCTTTGTTTCATATGTACTGTATTTTGCCATGTATAATACATACTTTTTTGCCCAAATTTGTAAGGGCATGTTATACGTGGGTAGTACTAACTCCGTGTCCAGATAAATGTTCTAAATTCTTTCATTTATGTTTATGAATTAAAAGTGTAACTCTAGAAACCAATAATGATATCCTTATGCAAAATGATACCTTGGAATATGATAATTTTTTTTTTTAATTTCATAAAATTTTTTTGTACCTTGTATCTGTTTCGCTTGTGATTTGTAATTTTTGTTTTTGTACCATAATATGTTAAAAAAATAAATGCTAAAATTCTTTTATGATAGAAAAAACAAGTATCTAAATATAGACAAAAATTTGAATTAAAAATTAAAAAGAGGGAGTTCTTTGGTGGTGTAGTGGCTTAAGGCTTCGGCGCTGGCACTATCAACGCTGTGGCCTGGGTTCGATTCCCAGCCAGGGAACTACCCACATACCAAAAAAAAAAAAAAAATTAAAAATATTTATTGTTTGGGCCAAAAACGTGAGTGTGCATTATACATAGGAGCACATCATACATGACAAAATACGGTATTTTATATAAGGATTTATATTCTGCTTGATCCTTATCCTAAGAGAGTTCTTAAACATCTTGATTTCTTGTTCCGTAGCTGTCTTTTTATTTTATCTACTCATTTATATCCTGACACTGTTGAATTGTTTTATACCACTTGAGGCATTTTTTTCCTCTTAAAGTATCTTTTCTTTTATGACAGGTAACTACGGCCAAGACCAATCCCCCATAAGTGGTGGTGGCAGTGGTGGCGGTTATGGCAATCAGGACCAGAGTGGCGGCGGCGGTGGCTACGGGGGAGGCCAGCAGGACCGAGGGGGCCGTGGCCGAGGTGGTGGCGGAGGTGGTTACAACCGCAGCAGTGGTGGCTATGAACCCAGAGGTCGTGGAGGTGGCCGTGGAGGCAGAGGCGGCATGGGGTAGGTGTTTAATGAGCCAGGGAGTAACATCATTGGGGAGTGTGGTGGATTGCATGAATCTCCTTTGAAGCCCCGTCTCTTAGTGCATGGTTAGTCTCATTCTAGGGATGATTTAGGGGCATTGACTGTTTCTTCCAACATCCCCATTTTATTTTTGTGAGAACTGGAGAGCCTGACCTGCCACCCATATCTCTAAATAAAGATTTGAATACTGACACTTCTGTTTCCAAAGGGAAAGGAAAACTATGTGGGTATGTATGGAATGGAGTCATTGATACCCTAGGCAAGAAACATGGAAGTAAAGGCTTCTTTCTCTGCAAGGGAAACTGATGATCCCACTCCTGGTTATAGGGAAACTTGGTAACTTGTATTCCCATGTTCATGATTAACCTGACTTTAGCTTCCAGGAATGGCTACTCTTCCTATATTCTGTATTCATTTGAATCCATAAGCTTGATTTGCAGTAATTGGACTGACAGTGATGATTTTGTTTGTGACTTGGTTTGTGGGGCTATCTGAAGTGTGCAGACCTTTTGGACAAAATATACCTGAACAGTGGTATTCCACCTATTTGCTCCACTGTCCCCCCTTCCCCTGGTTACACTTGTCCAACTGGAACCTCTTTCCTCCCTTTCCCGCTGTAGTTGATTTGAAGTATAATCGTAGATTTGATGTTAAAGCATTTGTCAAATCTGTTGGTAAATATGATTTGAAGGAGCATACTCTGTCTCCCTTGAAAAGGGGAGGAATGTCAGTGTGTTCTTTTTTGGAAAAAGTAGGTTTTTTAAAATGAGAGTTTTTATATATATGGTAAGTATTCAGAGGTGGGTGGGGGCGATTTCAAAAACCATACAAAAATGAGGAAAACTCTGTTGTGTGCGTGTGTTTAATGCAAAACTTTAAAAAGAAAAACAACTGTTATGTGACTGTTAACTTGCTCTGCATTTTATGTGCCACAGGTATGAAAGGTGACATTGCAAAATACTCCGCTCTTCTCACAGTGTAGAAGGGGTGACCCCGGGGGTTGGGGGAGATCAAAAACAGCTCAGTAGTTAGGATAGGATTTAGCTAAGTTTGTCTCGCCTTAAGGGGAAATTGCCTTTGGTTTTGACTTTTTATGGAGTGAAGTTGGGTCTGCTTGCTGCTTTCAAAGCAAAAAACCACAAAAATGTGTTCAGGGCTACCCCAGCCTGGTGTGAAATGTCTACTGGGTAAATTGGGGGGTAGAGTTTTTAAACCAACTACTGGGTTGTCAACTTGCGACAAGAGGAAAAAACATCTACATCGGAAGAACAACCAAGGAAAATGGGTCTTTTTTTTTTTTTTTTTTTCCAGAAGAAAAGATACATAACCTTTTAAAGCAAAATTCTTAAAAACTGTGTCTGAGAAATTGCACACGTGTGTGTGACACGCTCAAAGGTCAGACAAGGGGTGGTCAGGAAGGGGAATGTATCTTAGTAGCCACTTGTATCTTTTTCCCAAAACACATACCCTTGTTTGGGGAATATTAAACAAACAAACAAACAAACCCCGCCCTTTTGTAGCTGTTGGAAGCTTCATGTCCTTTCTTCTAACTTGTCTTCTCCAGCGGAAGTGATCGTGGTGGCTTCAATAAATTTGGTGGTAAGTGAACAGAGTTTCCAAAATTCCCAACTCCCAGCAATGCTTTGTCTGATTGTTCATTTGCAGATGTCTTAGTGTGTTTTAAGTGTCAAAGGTTTTGAAGTGTCCAGTACCACCTCCAGAAAGAGGTGGAGTAGAATTCCATCTACTGCCAGATGTGTGCTAACCTGGAGACAGGCAGGGGTAAGACTCAGAAGTCATCTTGTACTAAACTGGTTTGACCCAGGTTAATAAGTGTTCAGTAGGCCTGACAGGAGTGATGCTACACCTGGCACTTAGTGATCACCATTATGAAAAACTGGAGCGTGTGTGCTGGAACACGTACCAAC
Source organism: Lyroderma lyra (assembly GCA_004026885.1). NCBI lineage: Eukaryota > Metazoa > Chordata > Mammalia > Chiroptera > Megadermatidae > Lyroderma > Lyroderma lyra. Next base: position 18,227 of record PVJL010009297.1, read on the forward strand.
TTGGCTTTAGGATCTTTTTGATCTGTGTTCAAGGCTAGAGAGAGAATGTGTGTGTGTGTGTGTGTGTGTGTGTATGTATGTATATGTATGTAAAACAACCTCCAAATGTTTTAATTCTGGAAGAGGGATATGAAATAATGTCTTGCACTGAGGATGGTGAAGTTGGGGTGTATTTGTATATTAAATACTGAATGGTGTCTATTCACTTCTACATATACATACTTAACTCAGATGGGCAAATAGAAACTAGCTGTGGGAAGGAAGGTGTGGACTTTAAGAAAGGTTGGGAGCATGTGTGGCTCATGGGAAATAACCAGGTCTTGAACAGCACAAACTGAATTCATGAAAAATGACAAATTTGAGAAGTCTCCCAGTAAGTTGGAACTTAAACTGGTTTGGTTAACTAACTAAAAGGTTTCTTGATTTGTCTCACAATTTAAAGCCAAAGGCCCAGGTTCGTGATTTGGGTGTCATTTAATATGGGTACAATATTTATATATGGTGAATTCAGTGAAACTTTGGTCAAAGATGGTCTCTGGAAAAAAAAAGTAGAGGCTGCATTATGGAAATAAGATTTCTGGTCTGTTCCCTGGGACATACTTTAAAAATACAATAGCTATTACATGTTTTTTTAATTGTCATGTGATTTTGGGGAAACAACATGGTTTTAAGAATGGTTTCTAAAGATGAAATTAAAAATTGTTCCACAAGGGATAAGTGTCTTTGGTGTTAAAGTTTGGAGAAATTGGATGAATGTCTATCACATTGTTGGTGGTGAGCCCATTTCTCTCTGGGGTGAGAGAATAGGGCCAAGTTATGAGTTGGTTTGTTAACTTCAATGGGTTTCCCTCCTGACCTCCCCAGTCTGTTTTGAGGATATTTCCCAGCCTGAGCTGGGGGAGGCAGCATGTTCTGAAATGTGGAGTTGTCCCTGTGGGGACTCAAGTTACATACAGATTTTAAGGAAAGGGGCCCGTGTCTTCTTCCCCAGCCATGCCTAGGATTTTCTCTGGGGAGGCAACCCAGGACAGGGTTTGAAGTGAGGCTGTGAGCACCTAACTGATACTTTGCAAGAGTTTGGATTTGTTACTTATTTCCTTGTCTGTCTCTTCCTGTTGACTAATAGCTCTTCTTACTTGTTTTTTTCTTCCCCCTTGTCACTTAAGGCCCTCGGGACCAAGGATCACGTCATGACTCTGGTGAGTCCACAGGTGGCATGAAAAATTGGCTAATGTGGTATCAGGACTTTTCCAGGATGTTCTTTGAAACTATTAAAGGAATCTGAAAATGCAGGGTTAGAGAAAGAAAATAAAGGGTAACAGTTTGGGTATAGCTACAGTTAGTGGTGATAAATGAGTATATGTCAGTAATAACTGATAAATAGTTTCCTCCCTCAGCAATTTTGAAAGTTTATTAGCAAGTATTTCTTAAAGTTAGATTAAGCGTCACTGCCTAGTTTTTCCTTCGCTTGTTTTCCCTTTTCTAATTCTCATTTCCTTCTGCGTTCCACAAGCAGAACAGGATAATTCTGACAACAACACCATCTTCGTGCAAGGCCTGGGCGAGAATGTTACAATTGAGTCTGTGGCTGATTACTTCAAGCAGATTGGTATTATAAAGGTACTATCAGTGTTGCAGGCTTTTGGATTTCATACATTGTTAAAAATAAAAATCATAATGGTAGCTTAATTTGTTGAGTGAAGAACATTAGCTAAAGGAAATCACATAACACGTAAAGGGCACAGTTGATGAAAAAAAAGTGTCCAAAACATTTGAATTTAGTATATAACCATTAGTTTTATCTTTTAATATGATGAGAGGGACAGTGTAGTCATTCAGTTTCATTCAGGTTACATGTGAGATATGAAATAGTAATTGGGAAGAGAGGAGCTAAAGTATGGTTATGATAAGCCTTAGGTGCTGGGGGAGGAAGACAGAAGGTGGGTAGTACTAATTCTGTAAACTTGATGTTACGTTGCTTTTCTTCAGACAAACAAGAAAACAGGACAGCCCATGATTAATCTGTACACAGACAGGGAAACAGGCAAGCTGAAGGGAGAGGCAACGGTATCATTTGATGACCCACCTTCTGCTAAAGCAGCTATTGACTGGTTTGATGGTATGTATGAGGAGGCTGGTGGGAGGTGCGGGGTGGGAGTGAATAGGACAAATAAGCCTTAGGGAAAAGACTGCTGTGAAGGTTTGAGTCTTCCAATATTTACTTTTATCTGCTACCTCAGTAGTCTTCATTTTTGCTTCTCATTAGATTATAAACCTTTTTAGGAAGGGAGAGTTTTACCTTGTTGATTGTACCAAAAGCGCTTTTGAACCTGCAGGTCTTAATGAAGTGTCCTTTTTACACTTTATTTCTTTAGGTAAAGAATTCTCTGGGAATCCTATTAAGGTCTCCTTTGCCACTCGGCGAGCAGATTTCAGTCGGGGTGGTGGCAATGGTCGTGGAGGCCGAGGACGAGGAGGTGAGGTATTTTCTGTTGCTGGTATAAAGAGGTGATGGGCAGTGAGGGGGAGGATGATGAGGGCTTGCATAGAAAAGGTTAGGTTAACCAGACTTGGAAGGGGACCAGACCCATACTGTATCTTTACTAGGACCCATGGGCCGTGGAGGCTATGGAGGCGGTGGCAGCGGTGGAGGTGGTCGGGGAGGATTCCCCAGTGGAGGCGGAGGTGGTGGAGGACAGCAGCGAGCTGGGGACTGGAAGTGTCCTAATCCGTGAGTGAAACTTGTTTTAATTTTTTTCTCAGTCTTCTTAATATGTGCCTTTTGATATGGCAGAGTTGTGTGTTTTCCAAATTAATAAATGTCAAGGCTACACCGATGGGGACAGCTGTAGTTGAGAGCTTATTCTCCCCTATAGGTAAGGTTGCTATAGTGGGAAAGGTCATTGGACTGTGTTTACTAATTTGCAGTTTTTGTTTCTGACTCTGCTCCTGAGATGCAAGCCATTTGCCTTTTCGAGGCTTCAGGCCTCACTTTTCTCACTGTATCTGTAAGGTCACTAGAGACTGTTCCTAATTCTAGGTCTTGCCCACTCCCCATCCCTATAAACTAATTGTCTTACTTTTCCTCAGTACATGTGAGAACATGAACTTCTCTTGGAGGAATGAATGCAACCAGTGTAAGGCCCCTAAACCAGATGGCCCAGGAGGGGGTCCAGGAGGCTCTCATATGGGTAAGGAAGAGGCAGAGCTGGAATAAGGATTTGAAGTCAAAAAGCCCTTCATTTTAAGCAGGGAGGTGAGAGGGAAGGTAGGCGATTTTGGGAAAATGATACATCATTTCTTTTGTCCTAGGAGGTAGCTATGGAGATGATCGTCGTGGTGGAAGAGGAGGCTATGATCGGGGTGGCTACCGAGGCCGAGGCGGGGACCGTGGGGGCTTCCGAGGGGGCCGGGGTGGTGGGGACAGAGGTGGCTTTGGCCCTGGCAAGATGGACTCCAGGTAAGTAAGACTCTAAACTGTAATTGAATAGTCATGGGATAGTAAGGTTTTGTGGAGAAAATAATTTCATTTCAAGGGCTAGATTAAAAGCTGAGATAGTATTGTAGTAGTTAGGGAAGGAGGGAAAGAAAAGTATCTGAGGAAACTAATCTGTAGACTCACACTTATTTATACTCTATGGAGATGAGATTTTTTGGGCTAGGATTTTGGGGTGGGGTGGGTGGAGAGGTTGGTAATTCAGACCTTAATGTATACTTTTTCTTGCAGGGGTGACCACAGACAGGATCGCAGGGAGAGGCCATATTAACTTGGCTCTTGAGGTTCTGGAACAGCTTTTCTTCTATACCCAGTGTTACCCTCGTTATTTTGTAACCTTCCAACTCCTGAACACCCATGAGTTTTTTGTGTCAGACTATGTAATTGTAACCATATCTCTGGTTCCCATTAAAAACTCATTTTAGTTAAATTTTCTTCCTCTTCCCCCTCTTCAGAGGATTATTATCTGTGTCAGGAATGTGGAGAGTTGGCCTCTTTCAGATCATCCCACCTAGCAGGAACTGGAATAAAGTGTTTGATAATTGGTCCAGGGAGAAAAGGTCGTCAAGGAGTGTCCTTGAAAGTAGGGATTAAACTTCTCTGTTACTGCAAAAGTTGGGTATATGAATGGGGTTAAAGAAGAATATGTGTTATTTGTCCAATTCCTGGAGTTTTTTTTTTTAACCACATTTATTTTTGTGCTGGTTTTAATGAGTTTACTCTTTACAGCAGCCTTACCTCAGTTCTTTAAGGACTCTTGACTTTTCTAAGAGTAGAACTCAAACTAATTAGATTTGCCTTTGGGACAGGAAGGTATTCAAATTAGAGCATGATAGGGAAGCACACAGCTAACCAAATTGGGTGTTTTGCAGTAAGGAGAGTAACTAAGCACCTAATCTCTGCAGAGGTTCTATGACCTCACTTTAGAGGCATAAAGTGAAATGCATAGGTTATGTGGCTCTGGGAATCAAAATGGTAGAGTCAGGATTGACTCCTAGTGTTATGACTTCATTTTCATTGTGAAACCATTGTTCTGAAGGGAAGAAATTCATATCCCAAACATTTGTTTGCTTTGGCCTTAGGAAAGTAGAGGCATTACTGTGTATTTCAAGGTGAGTGACTTGTACCCCTAATTTTCCTGAAGGTAGGGCTTGGCTGGATGGTTTCTGTAGGGAGACAGTGGTCTACCTGGGTCTCTTTCACATCCTACCTTTACCCAGAGGACTGAGGTTATTGTTATTTTGAGATTTTAGGCTTGAGTGAGCTTCAATGAATGGGGGTGGAAAATCCTCTCCTTTCTAGTGGTAATGCTGGAGATGAATATAGAGTAGGGTGGGGCCAATGATTTGAAATCTCAGAACAGTGCCTCAACTTCATATGCTTTTCCTGATCCCCAGAGTCCCTTAAGTTTCCCAGTTCTCAAATGTAGAAAACCTGCACATGCCTACTAGTCAGTTTTTGAGCATGAATTTTAGTTACACAGCCAACAGCAAAATTATAGCGAATAGTATAAAGGGTATTTTGCTGGCAGAAACATGGTTTGTAGAGTACCTGGGAGCCCTGGTTGGGAAGTGCTTTCCTCTCAAAATTGTTAAGTATGCTGTGGGTGTTTACTAGAGGAGAGTTGATTTCATCCTCAAATTTCTGGTGACTTCAGACAGTGAAGCTGTGGTTTTGTGAAAAGGAATGGCTACTTTATTCTCCCTACTGAATGGGAGTGCTCAATAACCAAGAGTAGGCTGAGAATAGCTGAGGTTCTCACAGGCAGTGTTTTTTTTTTTTTTTTTTTTTTTTAAATTGTAGGTAGCAGATATCCAGGCAAGGTGTTAGCTTTATTTATTTATTTTTGTATGTGGGTAGTTCCCTGGCTGGGAATCGAACCCAGGCCACGGCAATGACAGCGCCGAAGCCTTAAGCCACTACACCACCAGGGAATTCCCTCACAGGCAGTGTTTTGAATTGGCTTGTTGAACTTTGTCCATGTGAGAAAACCCTCATAGTCAAGGGTATAGCAGTAGTTCTCTCCCTGGTGTGGCCAGGCTGCCTCTGCTGTTTGTTTTGCATTCTTTTATTTTATTTATTTATTTATTTATTTTTGTATGTGGGTAGTTTCCTGGCTGGGAATCGAACCCAGGCCGCAGCGTTGACAGTGCCAGCGCCGAAGCCTTAAGCCACTACACCACCAGGGAACTCCTGTTTTGCATTCTTGAATGATTTTTGGTTTGAATGGCCTGATCCATGTCTTCGGAGAAGTTGGTTTCTGCTTCACTTAGTAGGACTCTGGTGTTAAGAGTTCGATTGTGGTTCCTTGGTCCCTGCTGCTAGGAGTGAAGGAGGTTGAAGCTCTTGTGGGACCTGATTACTTACTAGGACTGTTGATATGAAGTTCTGTCCTTTATAATGGGCTTCAGTGATACTGGCTAACCCTTAAATAAAAGGAAGTAGGGTTATAGGTGTCTGATTAATGGGTAGATTTCAGTTTAGGGGCCTATCTAGGACAGTGGAGGAAGACAGAAATAGCAGCAAAGGGAATGTTGGTTCTGAGAAGCTGGTTCTGCTGCTAGCTCATTGGTGAGAAAATAAGAGTGAGAACCATGAGGTTTGGACTTTGGATCTCCTGTGCTCTTTACTTCAGTCCCTTGTAATAGGCCATTAATAACCAGTCATGTTTCTCTGGTGAGAACTTTAGACTAGTCTTTTGTATTCTAAGGAATACATTACTGAATTATTGAACAGACTGCATCATAAAAGCACTAGGTCTCTGGCTTTTTAAAAATGAGGAGTGGGACAGGCTAAAATAACAAGAAGTGAGCAGAATGGGTTGTGGGTGGGGAGAGGTGTGTGAGAGGTTTGCTTACTGCCTCTGATTCAGTTGTCTTTTCAGGTTTTCCCCACCACACGCTGGTCCTGCCTGGGTTTTAGTAACTTGAATATAGGGCTGAGGTTAAATCACTGATGGGTAGATTGACAGGGGTTAAGGCATTAGGGTCCAGCCCCTATGAGACTCAGCACATCTTAATCTGGGTATATTTCTTTCCACTTGGCAGTCTCTTAATGATCCACCATGATTTTTATAACTAGATCTTACTTCCTCTACTACTCTGCAAGAGAGGCTAAACTCCGAGATACGGGGCCTCGTTTACAACCATTCCTCCCTAGTCATTCCAGAACTTGGGCTCCCTTTTCTACCTTTGGGCCCTGAATACTTAGTTTTTCAACTTCCATTTTTAACTTTATATTTTGAAGTAATTTTAGACTTAGAAAAATGTTTCCACAAAAATTACCTTTATGGTGCTGCCATGTAAGAATTGAGGAAGTAGTATCAAGTGGATTGCCAGCAGATTTGACTTTGGGGTTTGTAGAAATTATCAGGCCATCACCTCTATAGTGTTAGTGATTAGAAGAGCTTTTGGAGACCATTGAATCTAAAACTTCCATTGTTCTCAAGGCAGGAACAGGCAGACAAGTATGTACCTCATGAGCAGGAGTTTGGCTCTGGGAATAGTGCTTTCTGCTGATGGGTAGTGTCAGCTCCTTGGATTGTGGCGGTAGCACCAAACCTTGGCTATAGTGCTAGAGAGAAGGGCTCTTTAATAGAATGCTTGAAAGCCACTAGTATGGGAACTGGAGACAGAAGAGGAACATGGACTATTAGGTAGAAAATTGGCGGTTTCTTAAGCTGTAGGGGAACCAAGTTTAGGTGGCTTTGAGAATTCCAAGGTGGGTTGAGTAGGGTGGGTATGGAAAAAACCCTTGAAGGGAACAGAAGTCTGGCTTTTTTCACGTAGGACTCTGCATACACCTCAGGGTGGCAGTGTTGCCCAAGTGCATGGATTCCCTATAGCTGTGCAGTATCCTTAGTTTCATTGCAGCCCCTTCAGGTGGGACCTGTCTGTTAAATCTAGGGTGACAGACCTTGTTTTTGTTACTTCAGATTTTGGGGAAAGCTGGTCCATCCATTCTCGGTACTGTCTCCTTAAATAAAGAGGCAAATCCCCATGTGGGAAGGCCTCTACAAACCTGTCTTCAGTCTGAGGTGGCAGGGCTGAATCCTATATACAGCAGTGTATCTGAGTTGAACATATACATGAATTATTAGGCAATTTTGTTAGCAAGTGGATTCTAATTCAATATGTACATCTGGGGAGGGTGAGGTGCAGGCTCTAGTGTTGATGCTACTGGTTCAACAGCACACTTAGATCTAAGCTTGTTTGGCAGCCTCCTTTTCTGCTAATTTCCTCCACTTTCCCTGTGAAGGGGAACTTGACTATACAAAACTTTCTCTCTAAACAGTGCTAGCTAGGAGTTAAGAAAAAGGTCATTTATGGAGTTCCCTGGTGGTTTAGTGGCTTAGGCTTCAGCACTGTCAACGCTGCGGTGTGGGTTCGATTCCCAGCCAGGGAACTACCCACATAAAAAAAAAAAACAGTCATTTATGGAAGGCTGGGTGGAACCTGCATATAGGTTTTTGTTCTATTAATAAGCACAGGCCTAGCCAACACTGGCTTTTGTTGAGCCCAAAATGTTGATTGTTTCTGATGGTATTCTAAGCCATTGGGGAACTAGGAAGAAACATCTTGGAGATAATTGTAGACATTAATGTTTACTTGCTGTGGGCTGGTTGCTATAGGTGGTGAACTATGTCCTATTTTATAGATGGAGATGCTGAAGCACAAACTGGCCTTGAGTCTCAGATGGTGAGAGGTGGAGCAGGCATTTGACTCTGTCCTTTGGCTGTGGAACTTGTGTCCTTCACCACCATGCTCTGCAGTATTTAAAGACTTAGAACTCAGAGATCGTACGCTGTGCCCCCCATGCCACCCCCCCCCCCCCCCCCCCCCCCCCCCCCCCCCCCCCCCCCCCCCCCCCCCGCCAAAAGGGGAAAAAGGAAGCCCCGAAGAAGTTTTTAACGTAGTGGAGCTGTTTCTTAACCACTTCTTTTTTTATGTGGGTAGTTACCTGGCTGGGAATTGAACCCAGGCTGCAGCATTGACAGCGCCGAAGCCTAGCCACTACACCACCAGGGAACTCCCTCTTAACCACTTCTTTTGCCTCAGTCCTGCACTGGTTTTTGTAGCTTCTCTTTTTAAGGGTTTCTGTTGTGCAAGGAGTGTTAGCCAAGGTCCCATTGTCTTGAGAATCATTAGGTTTCTGTGAAGTTAAAAAAAAAAACCTATTAGATACTGGAGATGCACAGTAACTGCCATTTATTTTTACATACAGGGCACTTGTACAGAGGTTGAAAAGATACCTTTTTACGGAGTTCAGCCTCATTGAAGTCCTATGTGAAAGTATACCGTGACAGTATGATTTGCTTTACCACAGACACTATAGGAAGTGCCACTGGAGGCCAGAAGAAGGCATGCCACACCTATGGACACGCTAGCACAGGTAGAAGATTTCAAGGTGTTCAGTCATAAGGGGCCAGCATGCAATAAGGCACAGGGTATGAGCCGATATGACTGTTGGGATCATCAGATATGTGAAGAAGGTAAAGGAGAGGTTGCATGGGGGTCCTTAATGGCCAAGCTGGAAGGAGAGTTTAGGTATTCTAATATTAGAAGTGAGACAGTCCTGTTTCCATAATCAGTTTTGATCTCAGGTCCTTGAAGGTGATAGACTAGAGGCAAGTAAGACATTAGGCATAAGGTGGTAGTGAAATTGAGAACTGAAAAGGCGGTTGTAAGACTGACAATCTGGGCTTTCTGGAGTATGCTAGGATTTCTTGTTTTCTGATTAAGCTGCTGCTATTGTCATATGTCAAGATACAGGGTTGGTAAAAGGAAGGCAACTTAACCATTTTTTGGAAATGGTAAGTTCCTTACAAAACATAATTGACATCTCAGGGGTTGAATCAGGCTTGAATTATAAGATGAGAAGGCTTGGTAGAAGAGGGTTGAGGATGGAATAGGGAGCATTAGCATTTATTTTATGGGGATGACCGGCTAAAGAAAGGCCAGGGTACAGGTACTGTTAAGGCTGATAGCTACTTTTGGGGAAGCTTGGTTTTCCTCCTGGAGTCTCCAATAATGCTAGGAGCTATCCCATGTGACTGTAGCCTTGATAGTGGCCATATCTTAGCTTCTCAGTAGCTTCCTCCTATTGCTAGTCACTTGTTTTCTGTTTGGTGGTCTAGTAGATTAGAATAGGGAAATGTTAACAGATTTTTGGAATGATGTGTGTGTGTGGGGAATACATGCTGCACTTGCTAACTGTCCTCTAGGTGAGGGTATTCAAAGGGAAGTCTTCATGCAGCTTTGTTCATTGTGGGCTGGTGTATCATCATGAATGGCACAGGAACCACCTTGTCTTCTCACATCTGGATCCCTTGTGTCTGATGATCTAACTCCTAAGGCTCCTTCTTGGGTCCTTCCTGCCTGTTGCTTTACATACTGCTCTCCCTACCAAGACTAGAAAACATTGAAGTGCAGAATGTATGCAAGTTGTTGGCTTAGGATCCTAGCCTCTGGAAAGGCTCCTTGAGTGATATTTCCTAAAGAGAGAGACAGTTATGCTTAAATACTATGGGTTTGAATTGTGTAGACCCCATTACACATGGATTTTTTAATTGTCTGCAGTTCATTTGACTTGCACAGTTCAAACGTGAGTTCAAGGGTTAACTTTGTGGTTGAGGATGCCTGTAAATGGAGGGCTAGCCACAGTGGTTTTAAGACTGAGAGGTCAGTGCTTCTCACCCCTGTATTCAAGGGTCAGAATACCAGGGCAGGGTGTTAAGTTTTGCCTTCACTATAATACCCTTTTGTTACATTAGACATATCTAGATATAATTGGTTTTGTGTAGTCACATGGTATCTCCCCTCCATTCTTGACCTTATACACATAGATGCTTATATTTTTCACCCAACATACATCAAAATGGGAGTGTTCAGATGTTTAGTTCAAACAGTGTGCTGTTAACTGATTTCTAAACAGTGAGAAAAGTTCCAAATGAAATTCACAAATGAGTGCTTTTTATAGTGATCAGTGTGTTGTGAGCACAGTAAGACACTGGGTGAGGTGGTTCAAAGATGAAGTAGGTTACGCAGATTTGAGTGACAAACCATGAAGTGCAAGGCTTATGACTGCAAGTGATCAGCTTCAAGATTGCAGAAGTGTTTTTGTAGGAAAAATTATGGAGCGTTGAAAAAGAAATAATGTAGGTATATATATATTCATTAAAATATCTTTTCCCTTTCATTTTCTATGTAAGTGGAGGCAAAAATTATCAGCCTGCCCTGGTACTATTTCCTTTAATAGAAAAAATTCCATTAAGAGAAGAAACAGCTAGAATTTCCTATAGTTCTGCTTTTGTGGTTGGTATGTTTTTCCTGGCAAAGTGTAACCTATAACCTCTTCAGGGGGTGGGAGGGAGCAGAGGGAGCAATTTAGCCTGCGGGTGTAATGCTAGTGCTAGAAGGAAACCTAGAATTACATTTGATGGCTGTGGTCTTTCTGTCTCAATATTTAGATAATACTGACTCTCCCTTGAAAATTGCTAATTTTACAATTTTTTCCCCATGGAAAAAGTGAAGGAGAAGCTATTAAGGTAGCAAAGAATATCCTAAATGCCTTCTTTCTGGCTCTGCACAGTTCAGACCCTTTGTATATAACCTCTTTAACTTTTAGGTCACAGGGCTAACTATAGTCTGAAGGGTAGACAGTCTGGGACCACACCAGATGGTGAATGAGAATATTCACCATGGTGATTAAAGCAGGAAGGATGAAGTGATTGGGCTGTGGAGTACAGCTTCATCTGAGCCTCTCTGGCATTTGGATATGTAGCTCACCTCTGCACATGCTTTCAGGCTGGAAGTAGGAAGAACTTACACAAGTACAAGATGTTTTTATTTATTTATTTATTATTAGACTTACTGCGGTGACATCTGTTAGCAAGGATTACATAGGTTTCAGGCATACAATTCTACAGTGCATTGTCAACTTGTTTTTAAATATATAGTGTATTAAACCAGACATGTTCACCCCCCCCCCCGGGGGGGGCAGTTAAAGCTGCTGCTGGGGAGGACACCTCAGCTCTCCAGGTCTGCCACCAGGTAGGGCTGGCTGTCCCTCAAGGCCTGAAGGAGCAGATCCTTGCAGGCAAGATTCCAGGCTGGAGCAAAACTGAAGAGCCTCCTCATCTTCATTGGATTGGTGGTCTCCGCCCGCACTGCCTGGTACTGCTCCTCTGTCAGGACCTTACTGTGCAGGGCATCCAGCACCCCATCCACGTCTGTGACCCGTGCAATTAGGGCTGCCCGGTGCTGGTCCACAAAGTGCAGTGCTGGGGGCAGGAGGGAGGAGAGCAGATGAGCCAGCACCCAGGTTCGGCACTGGGGCCTGATTCTGCTAAACACAGCTTCAGAAATTGCTGTAAATGTATTCTAAGGGGTGGAGCTCAAGGTGGGTAGCCCACCAGGACTCCAGATACAGTGGAATGTGTGTAACCCTCCCACATCCCTCACCAACTAGGCTCGACCCTAGAGGCTGTGAGTTGGTAGTTGGGAAGGGTTGGCCTAGCTTTGATTGCTCCTGATGCTTCCGGCTGCAGGGCAACAGGCTGTGTAGGGTTTTGAGGCGGGGCTACAGAGGTGTCCAAGCAGGCGAGGTTGGGTGTGAAGGTCTCACCTTGCATGTCTGCCTTTTGGGGCGTGGCCTTGATCCCCACGGATGAGGCTTCAGGGCCTGTAAGGAAATGAATTAAGTGGCCTTCCATTTCTACGTTTCTCTAGGCCCTCTGGGGTCAGAGGCCTTTTGGTCCGAAAGCCAAGGCCAGGGAAAGCCCGAGAATTCTCCCCAGCAGGAGGAGGAGCTTTTAGGAGGAACAGAAAGCGGAAGAGTAGGAGGGGACAAGTTCAGGTTGGTGGGTGTAAGTGGAACGGGTGGGCTCACCCTTGCGTGTGATCTCCTGCAGCCGCTCCGCCGTCTCCTGCATGCCCATGTTGCGCAGCACGAGTGCCGTGAGTTCGGCGCCGTACTCCTCCAGATAGTAGCTGACGAGCTTGTCAGTGAGGTCCACGGCGTCCATGGACAGCAGCGTCCCCCTCGGGATGCGCCCGTAGCCCTCGCGCAGCGGCACTGAAAGTAGCTTCAGTTTAAACTTCTTGAGCTCCTCGGCAGTAAGGTTCTCCAGCGCGTCCAGAATGGCATCACGCGTGCACCCCATGGCTCTGGGGTACCCTGCCGCTGCAGCTGCCTCTCACCCGGTGTGTCGGCGGACCAGGAAGTCTGCTTCTGGGCGGGACCTGTAGCTCCCCGCCTTCCTCCGCTTCCCGTCCCCGCCCCAGCCCATTGTCCTGGGGTTCGGGTATGGGGTGCCTCTGACCACCCTGTTGGTTCCGACCCACTGTGGCCTCTGGGCTAAGTCCCCTGGCCATCGCGGGGCACTAGGATCCTGTCTTCCAGCTAGTTGGGGACCCGGAAGACCGGGTGGAAAGGGTCGACAAAGGGTGCCTTCCTCTCCTGATTTGCACTAGCTAGCACACACTAGGAACCCAGTTTACTGGAATGCCAAGGCTTAGAATCTTGGAATTCTAGAACTCTGAAGTCTGTTTGTTTTCCTGAACCTTAGCATCTTCTCGCACATGTCATAGAATCTTAGAATCAGAATCCTAACCGCCAGAACCATGTAGCTTCCCAAAATTCCACATACTGGGGAGAAACGAGGGGTAAAAACAGGATGGGGATGAGCTGTGTGTGCTTTATCTCTCTGAGCCCCCGTTTCCTTCTCTGTAAAATGGGGATAATAATCATTCACTTAGTGAATATTCCAACATAACATAGGCTACCTGATGGCTCCTGAAACCTTGCCAAATGCTTTCTGGGAGAGCCAGGATTTGGTCCCAGGAGCTGAATTTCTTGGGACCATGAAATGGTTGAGAAAATTATCGACCAGAGGGAAAGTGTTGGGTGGAGTTTGACCCGGAAAAGTAGGTACAAGAAAGGCAGCACATGGGGATTGGAGCCCAAGCTGTGCCCAGAATACTTAACTTTTTTTTTTTTAACAATTAAAATTCTTTAATTACATTTGATATACAATATTAGTTTCAGGTGTAGTGATGAGACATTTATAAACTTATGAAGTCATCACCCTGATAAATCTGATACCCATGTGACACCATACATAGTTATGACAATATTATTATTATTATTATTATTTTTGACAGATGAAGGCTATTTTATTAAATGCTCGGTCGATGTACTGGAAGATAGCCAGCTGAGTTTCAGTATAGGCCACTACAGGTAGGAGAAGTAGAGCTTTATTTCTTGGTTTCTTCTTCTTTAGACAGAGTCTTCATGATTTCTTCCTTCTTGGCCTGGAGCCGCTCTTCACAGCGCTTGCATGCTTCCTTGGTCTTAGACCTGCGGGCCTCAGCCTGGTCAGCAAGCAGCTTCTTGAGAGCCTTCTCTGCCTTCAGCTTGTGGATGTGTTCCATGAGAATCCGCTTGTTTTTGAACACATTACCCTTCACTTTCAGGTACAGGCTGTGATACATGTGGCGATCAATCTTCTTAGATTCACGGTATCTTCTGAGCAGCCGATGAAGAATTCTCATTCTTCTTATCCAGGTTACCTTCTCAGGCATTCGAGCATTGGCAGTACCCTTTCGCTTACCTATGCCCATATGCCTGCCCTTCCTGCGGGCCAAAGTGTTTTTTCGGCATCGAGCTCGGGAATGGACAGTCACAGGTTTCCAACTGATCAGCCCATCTTTGATCAGCTTCCGAATCTGCTGACGGGAGTTAGCATTGGCAATTTCATTGGTCTCATTGGGGTCCAGCCAGACCTTCTTTTTGCCGCAGCGAAGAACACTGGAGGCAAGCCTCTTCTGAAGCCTGAGCATACTCATGACTGCGGCTGCAGCGGCGAAAGGAAAGAACTTGACAATATTATTGACTGTATGCCCCATGTTGTACTTTATATCCCCACGACTATTTTGTACCCATGAATTTGTACTTTTTTTTTTTTTTTTTGGTAGTTCTCTGGCTGGGAATCGAATCCAGGCCACAGTGTTGAGAGTCGAAGCCTAGCCACTATACCACCAGGGAACCCCTGAACCCCTGAATTTGTACTTCTTAATCTTTCCCCTTTTCATCCACCGCTCCAACCCCACCTCCCATCTGGCAACCATCAAAATGTTCTCTTTTATGAATCTGTTTCTGTTTTGTTTGTTTATTTTGTTCTTAAGATTCTACATATAGGTGGAATCATAAGACATTTGTCTTTCTCTGACTTACTGCATTCAGCATAATACCCTCTAAGTCTAAACGGGTTGTTGCAAATGGCAAGATTTCATTTTTTATGGCTGAGTAATATTGCATTGCAAATATGAACCACCTCTTTTTTTTCTTTATATTCAATATTATATTAATTTTAGGTATTCAGCATAGTGGTTAAACATTTATATAATTTAAGAAGTGATCCTCCTGACTAGTGTAATCCACCTGGCACTATATACAGTTATTTCTATATCATTCCTTATGCTTTACTTTATATCCCATGACTGTTTCATAACTACCAATTTGTATTTCTTAATCCCTTCACCTTTTTATCTGCTCCCACCCTCTCCATCTATCACCCCAACAAATTTAGTACCCATCTGACAGATACATAGTTATTATAATATTCCTTATGCTATACCCTACATTCCCATGACTACTTTATTTGTACTTCTTAATCCCTCCCCCTTTTTTCACCCACACCCCCAACCCCCCTCCCATGTGGTAACCATCCAAATTTTTTCTGTACTGAGTTTGTTTCTGTTTTATTTTTTTTAGATTTCCCACATAAGCAAAATCAAATTGCATGTGTCTTTCTCTGTCTAACACTTCACTCAACATAATATCCTCCATGTCTTTTGATTGGAGCTTTTAATTATTTAAATTGAAGATAATTGCTGGTAGATATGTAGCTATTGCCATTATATTATTCATAATTTTGCTCTCTTTTTTCTGTCTTAAAGTCCCTCTAACATGCCACGTAATATTGGTTTGGTGGTGATAACCTCCTTTACCTTTTTCTTGTCTGGGAAGCTCTTTATTTGCCCTTTGATTTTGAATGATAACCTTGCTGGATAGAGTAATCTTGGTTATAGGGCCTTGTTTTTCATCATGTTGAATATTTTCTGCCAATCCTTTCTGGTCTGCAAAATTTCTGTTGAGATACCAGCTGGCGGTCTTAAGAGCTCCTTTATACGTTTCTAGTTGCCTTTCTCTTGCTGTTTTTAGGATTCTCTCTTTGTCTTTAACCTTTGCCATTTTAGTTATAATGTGACTTGGTGTGGTTCTCCAGGTTGGTTGGTCTAGTATGTATGTATGTATGTATGTATGTATTTATTGTATGTGGGTAGTTCCCTGGCTGGGAATCGAACCCAGGCTGCAGTGTTGACAGCGCCAGTGTCGAAGCCTTAAGCCACTATACCACCAGGGAACTCCCTGGACTATAATTTAATTGTAATTTTAATGTGTTTATGGAACGAAGCAGGCACAGTGTTTATCTACTCTGTCATCTTGGATTCCTCCCCCAGTTTAGCCTTAACATGGCTGTGAAGGCCCTGTTTGGCCCCTGTGGATCGCACCAGCCCTGTCTTGTACCACATCCTGCTTTCCCTCCATCTCTTGAATTCCTCTCAGTTCCTCAAATGTGCCAGGTTCATTTGCATGCTGTTTCCTCCACCTGGAAATCTGTTACCTCACTCTATGTCTATAAAACTCTTGAGAACTTAGGTCTTAAGTTAAATGTTACTTCCTCAGGGAGACCAGATTTAGAATCTCTCCCAGAGTAGTTCATAACACCTGCTAATTATTTGTAGCTCTCATAGCAGTTGTGACTAAATTATAACTAACTCTGCATTTGTTTAGCATCAGTCTTCCCTGTCAGCCTGTAAATCATGCATGTCTACATCATTTTATCCTCAGTATTCAGGACAGTGCTTGGCTATAGTAGATGCTCAATCAATCTTTGTGGAATCAATAATGAAAGAATGGGCCTAGTGGCTCAAGGGAGTAACTGGAAGGGTGTGCATTACATATAAGCTTTTCAAAGACAGGCAGCTTCTAGGAGCTGAAGGACTGTGGACTTGAAGCTGTACAGTCCTTAGTTTGACTCCTGGCTCTCTTTTTTAGGTGGGTATTGGGAATCCTTCCTTTCTCCCCTGTCATCTGGGCTGTAACCAATTACCATTCCTTCTAATGATGTGATCCTGCCATATTACACATTTCTTCATTTATTGGGCATCCCTCTCCTCACCAGAATGTGAACTCCATGAGTGCAGGAACATTGTCTTGTTTATTGCTAAATCCCTAACATAAAGAGAATGCCTGGTACACAGTAGATGCTCAAAGAAGATTTGATAAATGAAGGAATGAATGAGGCTATGTTACTTGCTGCATGTTGTTGTGTTCAGGAGCTTCCAGAAGGGTAGCATGGCCTTGCTTCCCATCATTGTGTATATTGTTCCAAATGGGCTGGATAGCACTATGTACCAACATCCTCACCATGGGTGGCACTTATGGTCCAATAGCCAGTGTTTCCTGGATCATGGCTGTTTGTTATTGTACATCTTCACTGGTCTTTGTTCTTTCAGAATCTTCAACTCATTTTGTGCTCTGTGGCCAGAAGGCTGTATCTTCCTAGCCCATACATTGATCCTGTCCTCCCCTGTTCAGAAACCTATGACTCCCAGTGCCTCAGAATCAAGTCCAAGGTCCTTGGCTTGACCTTCAGGCCATTGCCAGTCTCTCAGAAGTACCTTCTACCATGTTGGCCTATGGATATCTGTACATGTGGTACTTGCTCTCTGCCTGGCCTTTTTCTTCCTGGTCTACTTGGTGGGTTCCTGTCTGTCCTCCAGCATTCATCAGGAGTCACTTTTTATAAGAAATAATAAAAACTGGAGCCCCTCTTTAGGCTGTGATCCTTCAGATGCATTATTTCTAAGCCTTACAACAAGGTTTTGGGATAGGAAATAATAGCCCCATTTTACAACCAGGAGGATTGAGACTCAGAGAGTTTCAAGAACTTGCCCAAGGTCATGTAGCTGAGAAGATATATAACTTGTCCAGCTTCTGAGTTTGTCCTCTGCCTGCTCTTTCCTGTTGAATTTTCTGTCCTCTGTACAAAGTGAATTATTGCTTGGCCATGTCTACAGGATGCCACATACAATGACTCTACCACGGCATTTAGCGTACAATGTGTTTGCTCACTCTACTTTTCTCAACAGACTTGAGAGCTCCTTGAGGCCCCTTTCTGGTCCATAGCACCGAGCATAGAGCTTGATAGGTCTTTATGCAATAACTAAAGAATCCTAGAATCGAGAATCAGAAGCCTGCTCTTTTTCATTTGGTAGAATCTTGGAACATTTGTGTGTTTGAACCTTGGAATTTAAAAAACTATTGCCCTAGTCAATCCCCACACAGAGCAGGGATCCCCTTGACCACATGGGCTTGACGGAATCCCTTGAAATCTTGTTTGGATGGAGTGGCCATGGCTTTAGGTAAAATCAATGTAACACATTTCAACTGAACCTTTGGGGCTGCAGAAAATTGCATGTGGGCTGTCATGACTAGGAGGGGAAGCCAGCTTCTCACAGTTGGCTTCCTAGGGGTGAGGGAGCTGAGGACCTATGTCATGGTGGTGTGACACCGTGCCTCTTCCCTTGTTTCTGTGTATTACTACCCAGGATTCTTCCTTTTGGGCCCAGCTTGCTCCTAGCATCTAACCCATCACATTCCTGCTCACATACATTTAGACTGAGACACGGAAGATCCTGGCTATGATTTTCATCTGACATCACTTTAGAGCAAGTCATGTGATGTTACAGGGAGGCAAGGGACAGGGGCTGGGAACACATGGCCATTCCTCTCCTAGAATTGGAAGTGTCACTCCTGCAGTGGTTTCAGGCTGGAGCTCAATAGGAACAAGTGACACCTTTGGCAGGTGGCTGTGCTCTATTGGGACATTGTCAGCTCAGAAGGAGACAAAGTTTTTGAAGGATCTGTTTTATTCTAAAAACATGTATTAAGAATCTATTAATAGCCACCTAATCCTATGATAAGTGCTAGTGGAAGACAATAATAACAACAGTTTCCATTTTTTGAACTTCCTGTGCTAAGCATTTAACATGCATAATCTCATTTAAGTCTCCCAATAATCCCAGGAGATATGTGTATTTATTCCACCTTACAGAGGAGAAAATGGTGGTGGTAAACGAGGAAGCACAGATTGGACCCACCTCCATTTGACTCCTAGGTCAACCAACATCTCAAAAGTCGGTCTGTCTCCAAATACAACACATTGCTTGGGGAGATTATTTGTATGGAAATTCATGCCTTCCCCAGGCAATAATAGTAATGATAATATTAACTTCCTCCTCTTTGCAGGATGCTCTAGAGCAGTCATGTCCAACCTGTGGCCCAGGATCGCTTTGAATGTGGCTCAACACAAATTTTTCAAACATGAGATTTTTTTAAAGATCTTTTAAAAGCTTATCAGTTATCATTAGTGTTAGTGTATTTTATGTGTGGCCCAAGACAGTTCTTCCAATGTGGCCCAGGGAAGCCTAAAGGTTGGACATCGCTGCTCTAGAACTTATAAAGCACATTCAGAAGATTGTTGAATAGTGGGAAAAGCAGGAGATGAGGTGTGTTGGACCCACTTAAATATGATTCCCAGATCTACCTTTTAGCTGTGTGACTTAGGGAGGTCTCAGCCCACTCTGGGGTTTGCTTCCTATTTCTTTACTACACTCACCTCACTGAAAAGGGCAGTGAGTTACCCAGGGTATCCCAGGGAAGTAGTGGTAGAGTTGCTCATTCCTGGAGACAATGGGGTGGTTTCCCCTTTGGAAGTTGGGAACTAGAAGCCTAGGCAGCTCTCTGGGAATCCTCAGTAATCCCTTCTGCTTTGACCCCCTCTCCTGGGGGGTCTGAACTCTGACCCTTGTCAGGAAAGAGCCTCCTCCAGTCTTAGCTCAGGCCCACCCTTGCTCCTTGACAAGAGCCAGAGTGGTTGATGATAGTAAGATGCTTCCTGAGTGTCATTTTTCCACCCAACAAAAGTCACCCTTTGATTGATAGAGCATGATTGCTCCTCCTAGGGGCCAGAAGGACCATAGATTGCCAGGACACTGGGCAAGTCATTTAATCTCTTTGTGCTTCATTGCCTCCTTGTAAGATAGGAACAATGAATTAGCTTCTTGAGCCTTTATAACAATTCAATACTCTGATACTAGTCCTTAAATGATCCTTATTTTACAGATGAGAAAATCAGGTTAAATGACTTGCCCAAGGTCACACAATAAGAAAAGAGTCAAGATTTGACTTAGTAGTGGCAGTAACCAGGTCCTAAGCCCTTTGGTGCCAACACACCATCCCTGGTATTTATTATATTATCTAGTTTGATCCTCATGACAACGCTTCAGGGATGGTATTATCCTACTTATCCTCACATTGTAGTTGAAGATGCCAAAGCCCAGAGAGGTAGATGATCTTCCTGGGGTTACTCAACATGTGCTTGTGATGTCAGCATTCAGGACCTGCTTCTGCAATGGCTCTGACTGGGGGGGTTTCTGGCTTCTTGCTGCATTTATCCAAGGGGCTCTCATCTCCCACTGCACTTACCACTCCAGCTGTTGGGAAGCTCTCCCTTAAGCCAAATCTGCCCCCTTTGAGCTCTGTGGGCCCCAGGGACCTCACAGAGCTCTATCTTAGGATAGCAACACTTGTCCTCTTCTAGATGTGGTTTCTTGTCCTCCAACCTGCTGTAGACAATCAATGTCCCTTCCATGGGTCAGAGGTCAGACCTGGCCCATTTACAGAGAGGGATTGAGTTGTCTGTTACTTCCCTCTTCTGGGTATCCACTCCTATTGACCAACACCTTCAGCTCCAGCCTGGCACTGATGAAAGCTCCAGGTGAGATCTATATTTGGGATGTTGACTTTTCCGAGCCAAAATGAAGTGACTTGTGGTTTTAGAGACCAGCTCTAGATGTGCTCTTATATCTATCCACCTCCTGTTTGCTAACCCAAGGTCAAGTCTGAGCCATCAAAAATGGCAGAGAAGAAATCAGAGACTTAGAGCGGGGAAATCAAACTTCTCTGTATTTTTCAGGGTTCCAGTAAAAAGCCCTAGCTTCCTGAGACTGACTGCTCACGTAGCATGAGAATGAATCTGAAGTCATTTGTATAGTTAATTGCTCTGATCCATAAAAATAATAAAACTTCTCTTATCTCTTCCTGAGAGGCCCAAATGATTACAGCCTAAACAAGGTTCCTAGGGTAAGGTGCCAGGAAGCCTGGAGTAGCTTCCTAAACTGGCCAGCATAAGATGTTCAAGAGCTTTAGGCATTCAAGAAGACATAAACCCCAGAACTTGAGATAAGTCCAGAACTTGGAGACTTGTCATAAAAGCCAGGATGTACAAGGAGTTATCTGATTTTGGGGGAGATTTATTTACCTTCTGAAGAATTGGAGTAAGAAGACCTTTAAGGTAGGCTGACTGGATGTACCCTGTTAAACGGGACAGAAAACTGCAGTACTGTCCCATTTCAAACGGTATGTATGGTTAGCCCACTGACACCTTGAATTTAGCCCAGTGAGACTAGACTGACCATATGTACCATTTGAAATGGGACAGTACCATTGTTCTCTGTCCTGTTTAAAATGATACGTATGGTCAGCTTACTTTAAGGAGAGAAGGGGGGACAGCTGCCTCCTTCCCTTTTATAAGCAGGAAAAATAATTCTTATTGCTCACCTATGGGGTGTCTGGTTATACTCACAGGATAATGCACTTGGCTGCCATGGCATCATCTTAGGGCATAGTTGGGGCAAAATACTTACTCCTTACTGTGAGGTATTTAATGAGAAATCTGTGATCCAGAACATCTTGTGTGCACATTTGGGATAAAATTAATAAACATAAACATTAAAAACCCAGGAGAAAGGCAAAGAGAGTATTAAGAAATTGAAAAAGAAACCGAGAGAGACAGAGAGCAGTCTAGGGAGAAAGAGCAAATCCTGGTAAAGGCTGAGGGAGGCTGAGAGAAAATGTGACTGAGGAGTCAAAAGAGAATGACCAAGTAAGTTAGTGTTTATTCATTTGTAGCATGTTTATTGAGAACCTGCTGTGTGCCACACACTTTAAGTTGGAGATATGCAGTGAATGAATTTATATTCTGGTAGGAGGAGACAGACAAAAAAACAAACAAAAAGAAACAAGTTAAATACATTGCATGTCAGGTGGTGATAAATGTTACAAAGAAAAGTAAAGGAGGGAAGGGAAATGTAAGATTTAAACTTAGAGTAGGAAAAGCCTCACTGAAAAGGTGACACTGGGTAAAGATCTAAGGGAGGACAGGGATAGAACAATGCAATACCTGGATTTGAAAGCATTTTTCAGGCAGAGGGGATGGTAAGTGCAAAGGCCAAGGCTGGAGTGAATAGGAAGGAGGGGTGAGAGATAAAGGGGGTCAGATTGGGTAGGGCCTTGTAGTTTACAGTGAGGACTTTGGTTTTTATTCTGAATGAAATTTAAACTGAGATTTGAAGGATAAGCATACAAGAAGGCCTGAGGTTCCCCAGGCAGAATCTACTTCTGGGCTGCAGGCTTTGAATTTAGATAATTCATTTATTCAGTGTTCCTCTATCATTCATTTCTCAAGCACTTAGGGAGGCCCACTTTGCCTCAGGGCTTGTGTGGGCACTGGAGAGACCAACAATAAAAGACTCCCCTTGGCTCTGGAGGAAGAAAACCTGACAGGGTGGGGTGAGATCCTGTCAGGCAGGTAGAGATAATACCCCTCTGTGTGACCTTCGAGAGCAATAAGCTTACAGAGGAAATATGTGGGAGGCAAGCTGGGGAGGGGCCACATTGGAGAAGGGTGTATACAGAGCACTATGGACATTGACATAAGTGACTCCATTTTAAAAACTAGAGTGATTCCATAGTTAGAACATGTGCAGTCGGGACATGTCTGCACCCATGTGGGCATGCTCCCAAAAAGACACCACACCTGCCACCTGGATGGATGAGGCTTGCGAGAAGAGGGTTAAAAACACTGGACTTGTTATTGTTGACTGATCGCTTCAATCTTGCTGAGACCTCCTGCTGCTGGGGACTGAACCAAGGCATCTGCTGCTGGAGGCTCTGCCCTATTGGAAACTCACCAGCTGTGTTTCCTGGAGCAGCCAGAACCTAACCTTTCATTGGAGACTGGTTCATTAATCGTTGCCTCTGTATCTTATATGCCGTGTGTGTGTGAACTGAACAGGTGAGTAAAGTATTAAAAATATATATATATTAACGTGGTCTGTCTTGCTTCTGCTGCAAACTGTGGGAATCCCTTAGGAACCAAGGGAACATCCGGCCTCGAGGGCCCCACCGGGCCGGGTGGAGATTTTGTTTCCTTTTGGGAGTGCTCCTCCACCGGTTCCAGTCTGGTTGATTTGCAGGAAAACACTGCATCACAGTTGCTTTTAAGGAGCTTGCGAAAGGGTGAGGTTGGAGAGTATGCAGATGGAGATTGAGGACAAACTGGAGTCTCTTCCCAACTATGTTTGTATCTTTTCTGTGGTATGAGAAGCCCTGTCTCCTGCTGGCTCTGAGCTCTGGCTCCAGGCTGGGCAGGGGAGGGGACACTGGGATAGGCCAGGACAGGTGGACTTGACATGTGATACTTGCTCACTGACCAGTCAGTCCTCACTTTTAGAATGCTTTCCAAGAAGTGATGGAAGGAGTGGGGAGGGCAGCTAAATATAGTCCTGGTGTCAGGGCTTAGTCTGGGAGGGTCTGACTGCTATTCACTTGAGGCCTATCACCCGTGCTGTCTACTGCTAGCTGTGCCTGTGAGTCCCCTGGCATTATCCTGAACTTGTTGCTTGCCCCTAACTTATCTACAGAAACAGCTCTGAACTCCAGCTCTTCTCCTGATTGATTAGGCCTGACTTTGAGGGAGCCTCCTGGGAGTCTCTTTTTGCCAAAGATCTCTGATCAGACCTGTGAGTCCTGTGGGTCCTGTGGGCCTGGAGATATCGGGGAGGGGAGGGCTTGAGATCCTGGAGAGGTGAGTGAGAGGAGGGTAGTGGGTGGGGGCTCTAGAAAATTTGAGGCTAAGACAGGGGAAAGACTGTTTTTGCAACCTGGGCTCCTGTTTAGGAACTAGGGTTGAGACAACGTCCCTGATAGGAGATATTTTGGGCACTGGGGCTGAGAACTGCAGTTGAGACTGCCTTTGGGATTGATACCGAGTCCCCCTTCCTCCTTGGCTAGAACCAGAGTTTCTTTCCTTAAGAGATATGAGGTCTTTATAGGCTGGGGCTCCTGAATGTGGGGCCCCAGATCCGGCCTGGGGCTGACGTGGGCCAGGAATGCAGTCCCGCTGAGCCTCCCTGACTGACCTTTCCTCTACCCAGACCCGCCATGTCGACTGCGCCCGGTCTCCTGCACCAGGAGCTGTCTTGTCCGCTGTGCTTGCAGCTGTTCGATGCTCCTGTGACTGCTGAGTGCGGTCACAGCTTCTGCCGAGCCTGTCTGAGCCGCGTGGCAGGGGAGCCGGCGGCGGACGGCACGGCGCCCTGCCCGTGCTGCCAGGCACCCACGCGGCCGCATGCACTCAGCACCAACCTGCAGCTGGCACGTCTGGTGGAGGGGCTGGCACAGGTGCCGCAGGGCCACTGCGAGGAGCACCTAGACCCACTCAGCATCTATTGCGAGCAGGACTGCACACTCGTGTGCGGCGTGTGCGCCTCCCTGGGTTCGCACCGCGGCCACCGCCTGCTGCCCGCCGCTGAAGCCCATGCACGCCTCAAGGTGTGGGACCCTGGCGCCCTCCGTGGGGTTGGGGTTGAATAGGAGTGGATGGGGCGAGGCCTGGTCCATTAGGAGATTGTTGCATTGACTTAGACTCTGAGCTTCTGAGTCCAGAGAGCCTGGAGTTGCGGGGGACGCGGGCGGGGTGAGGTGGCTAGGGAATGTGGGGCTGACGAGTTGAAGGCAGGGCCTGGCGGAGAGGGGAACCTTGAAGAGACGCGCAGGCGTGTCCTGGCGGATGGGGGCTGCGCAGACCTAAATTTCGCAGAGTCAGCCATTGGAGCGCGCCCGGAGATGTGGAGGAGCAGTTTCTGAGCCAAGTTTGATAAGCGGGGGGGGGCGCGGCGAAGGACTGAGGCGGGGTCTGGGACCGGTGTGCCCTGGCACTGCGGGGGGCCAAGGCCCGGAGGAGGCTGGATGGGCGTGGCTAGGGCGTGACCGGGAGGCCGGGGTGGGGCCGGTCAGGGCAATACTGCTGCTTCGCAGAGGCCAGTCTGCGCCTGGAGCTGCCGAGCTTGTGCCGGCCTGACAGTGACCAGATGGGGCCTAAACGAAGGGGAGGCGGGGGAGGCAAGGCACGCCTGGGCACGCAGCTCTGTGCGCAGGCCCAGGTTGGCATAAGGACTCAAGTCCAGACTGTCCTTCTGGTTGAAGGTGGAAGTCCTGAACGCTTCCAAGGCCCATACACAGTTGTGCACGCCCCAAGGTTTGCGATCCCCACAAGTGCCCAGCAGACATCCAAACGTTGGCAAATGGTGACGCAGGCACTCACTGGCTCATCCATGCCATACGTGTGGCAAATCACATGCAGGTTTACTGGAGGGTATGTGTCTACACAGGTTCAGGAAGGTCTGTCATGAAGAATGTTTACTGGACTGTGGAAGAATAATCGACAGGTGCAGGGGTGGGAGGAGGCAGGATCTGGAGGCATGAAGCGGTCCTCGGTCCCGCGGTGGAGATGCTGCCATTGTCTTCTTACAACTGGTGAAGTTGGGGTGAGCTTCTGCAGGTTATCTTTGCCCACAAACATCATGGGTGCTCTGTACTTCTCCTTGGCCCCCAGACTCCTAAAGGGGGCAGTCCTCAAGCTCCTATTCGAGGCCTCCAGAGTCTCCTAGGGGTGCAGCCTTAGCTTCCCTTCCACTCCTGCCGTGTCTAGTCCAGCCCAGTGCTGGTTGGTGTTCTCCTAGCCCAGAGCCTCCTCCTTCCAGGAGCCTTCCCAACTCAGGCTCACCTTGCTGAAAACTGCGTTTAACTCCCAAACAACCTCGTCTGTTGATCTGCGAAGAGAGAACAGAGTTTGTAAACCCGGACAGGGAAGCAGGAGTTCCAGCAGCCTCTAGGGGGAAGATGGAGTCGGATACAGTCTGGCAGGGTACACATCAGCTCAGCCCTAAGCCGCAAGAAGAGGCTGGCCAGAGGTCCGAAAGGGGACCCCAGGAAGGAGCCCGAAGGAGGAGAGGGACAGCAGGCTGGGGAGGGACTGGATGCCTAGGTCTATGGCGAGGAAGAGGGGCTGGGTCCAGACTTGACCGTGTGCCAAGAGTAGTTGAATGGCATTTACCCGGCGCCGGGGACTCACGCGACCCCCCGAAGCCGCGGATGCTTCCTCCTGCATGCCCATGTCCCTCAGCACGACTGCGGTGAGCTCGGCGCCGTAGTCTTCGCAGTAGAAGGCGACCAGCTTGTCAGTGAGGTCCATGTCATTCAGAAGCCCGAGCGCCCCCCGCGGGGTGTTTCGAAAGCCTTTGCGAAGCCGCGCGGCCCGCCGCTTCAGCTTGAACTTCTTGAGCTCATCTGTTCTCAGGTTCTCCAGTGCCTCCAAGATGGCGTCGTGCTTCTTCCCCATGGCTCAGCCCTGCCTCCTCTGAACCTCTGAGAGCCCCGCGCCGAGAGCCACCAGGCCAGCCCTAGCCTGCTGCAGGCAGGGCTGTCACCCTGGAGCACGTCCCGGGGAGGAGATGGTCTTGGCGACTGGCTAGGGGAGCCCATGGTTCCACAAACAGTGCTCAGTGGGTCTCCCAGTTTCCCTTAGGGGCATTGGGAGGAGGCTACCACAGGTGAGATGCAGATGATTCTTCCCATTCTTCAGAAGAGGAAACTGAGGTTGGAAGCCATGGAGGCAGGACTGGAAACCTTCGATTCCACGGCCATGTACCTCCTAGCAAAGAGTGGCTTTGGCAGGAGGTATTAGGAATTCCCTAACAACATGCATTTCAGGAGTCACAAACTGACAGGCCTAGGGTAAGGATCCTGTGCACCAGTATGTTGGATTGGTTGATGCAGCTGGCATTTTTATTAAATAGCTTGCTATCAGAGCCAGTGGTAGGGAAGTTGATTGGGGTGCATTGCTTATGTTCTGCTTTTAAGACCAGGAATAGGAGGAGGTTGTATTCTTCTTTATACATCCTACACTCACCCCCTGAAACCTGCACTGTGCCATCCTCTGGTGGAGGAGACCCAACCATATTTGTGTTTGTCATGCTCACAAGACCCATGCTGGGGAGCAGACTTCTGAGGGAATGGAATCAGGCTAGGGAGGACTTACCTAAATGGACAATACGGGTGTAAGGCATCGTAGACATCAGGACTAGTACTGGCAAGGGCCTGGAGACCTGCAAATAGGTTTGAGGAAAGGTACGATGCCAATTTGTCTGGAGGAAGAGCTGGCATTGAGGCTGAGCCATGGAAGACAGGTTTAGGGTGGGAGGTGTGGGCTTGGTGCGGGGAGGGCAGCATCATCACTTCTTTATGTCTCACCCCCCAGACGCAGCTCCCACAGCAGAAGCTGCAGCTGCAGGAGGCATGTATGCGCAAGGAGAAGAGTGTGGCTCTGCTGGAGGATCAGCTGATGGAAGTGGAGGTGAGGGACTCAGCATGGCAGAGCCCTGGGACTGGGGGTCCAGGCTGGGATGCCCAGCCAAGTGCTTTTGCCTGTCTGCCTCCTCAGGAGACAGTGCGTCAGTTCCGGGGCGCTGTAGGGAAGCAGCTGGACAAGATGCGGGTGTTCCTGGCTGCACTAGAGGGCTCCTTGGACCGTGAGGCAGAGCGTGTGCAGAATGAGGCAGGGGTTGCCTTGCGGCGGGAGCTGGGGCACCTGAACTCTTACCTGGAGCAGCTGCGGCAGATGGAGAAGGTGCTGGAGGAGGTGGCAGACAAGCCGCAGACTGAGTTTCTCATGGTGAGCACTGGATGATTTTCCCTCTTTGCCCCTCAGCTATAGTTCGGGCCCCAGAGACCTCATCCCATTGTTAGATAGGGACCCTAAGGTCCAGAGAGGGGCAGGGACAAGCCAGGGTCACACATGAGGGAAAGGTGGGCCCCAGGACTGCCGTTATGGTTTAGGTTGGGCACTGCACAAGGACACTATATCTAAGTGGGCACCATTTATATCATAGAACTTGTAGATTTGCATTTTTGTTAGGACAATCTTCTACCAGGTAGAATTAGTTTCTTGAGGAAAGGGGTACCTTTTTCTAATTTGCACAGAGATAAAGGGGTGGGGTAGCGTTGAATTTTGGGTTTATTTTGGTTTTTCTAATTCTTCCTGACCCCACACTCAGAATTCTTGTTGGTCCTCCCCACCCTCAGAAGTCTCTAGTGTCTCTCCTGCCTGCCTTACCTCCATTCTCTCTTTCTCTTTCTCCAGAAATACTGCCTGGTGACCAGCAGGTGAGATCAACCTGGCCCTGCCCCTTTCCCTAACTTGCCCTTGTCTTCAGGGACACTGGTTGGCTCATCCTCTACTCACAATACGCCTGCATATGCCCCTTCAGTCCACTGCAATTGTCCTGCACTTTGTGTTAAACATAGAAATGAACCTGACTTGGCCCATCTCCTCAGGACCTCCCAGACAGATGTGGGCAGGGACATAGTAGAGGGAATAGCAAGTGCAAAGATTGGTAGGAGGGAGAGAAGATGAAACTCGTGTGGCAGGTGTGGGCAAACTGTGAAGACTGAGAAGCTTGGACCTTATCCTAACACAAGATTTATAATATTGTGGTAAAATATCCATAACATAAAATCGACCATTTAAACCATTTATTAGTATACATTTTAGGTTCAGTGTCATTAAGTACCTTCACGTTATTGTGCAACCATCACCACCATCCATTTTCAGAGCTTTTCATCTTTTCAAACTGAAAATTCAGTAGAGGAGTTTTAAGCCAGGGTGTGATGTGGGGAGATCCTGGAACTTCACCACAGCCCTGTCCTCCTCTCGTTGGGGTACTGCCTCTTGCCCTCCTTCCACCCCATGCCTCCTCTGGAAGCCCCTTCGCAGACACCTTCCAACACCTTCCCACCCTCAGGCTGCAGAAGATCCTGGTAGAGTCACCGCTGCCTGCCCGTCTGGACATCCAGTTGCCTGTCATCTCAGATGATTTCAAATTCCAGGTGTGGAGGAAGATGTTCCGTGCTCTGATGCCAGGTACTGGGCTGACCCTGGGTTGATGTTCGTAGCTGTGTGGTTGATGGGAGGCCCCCACTGGGATTGACTATCCAGTTCTACCTGGGAAAGTGGAAAAAGGTGCCCATTGCCTCTGTACCTCTGGGGTTTCCCCTGTACCCTGTAACCTGCGCTAAGAGAAGGACCTTTGAGGGCATGGGGTTTACAAGTGAGTGACTGACATGGAGAAGATGCTGCTTACAGAGAAAGAGGGTACTGCTGCTGCTGCTGCTGCTGGCAGAGGGGAGGCTGCGTGATACTTGCCCAGTCCCGGCCCCTTCTTGACAGAGGAGATGATAATCCCTGCTAACTGGGGCCTGAGGATCTGCAGAGCTGGAACCCTGGGGACTGGCCTGGGTTAGGGCTGATTCTGGTGGCCTGTGGCTGGGGAGGCCCAAGGGCTCAGCTTCCTCTCTCCAAGAGCTAGCATGCATTGGGGTGTTAGAGGTTACAGAGCTCCAAGATATGTCCACGTGGCTGTGCAACCCTCATTGCCTTAAGGGAGATGTAATGGAGGGAACTCTGTTTTATCCAAGAGAAGACTAAGGTCCAGAGAGTAGGTCAACACTGACTGAGGTCACATAGCTGCCCAAGGTAGGGGCTGGCATTGGACCAAGCTTCCTGAATGTCTCCTACTTTGTGACCCGGGCCTTAGATGGTAAGTTACATGCCTTGTATCAACTTAATTCACCCACAACCCTAGAAGGAAGCGATTAAGGCCTTATTTTACAGCTGAGCAAACTGAAGCTCAGAAAGGTGCAGTCTTTGGCAGAAGGCAGTAAGCAGAGAGGGGTTTCAACCTCCCACCTACCCCTACATGGGCTGGAAGGATTAGAGGAGACAAGGGTAGTCCATAAATTAGTTGTGGGAAAAGGCTCAGAGAGGTAAACACGCAGGAGCCTGACAGGTCTTCCTCTGGCAGTGCGGAAGGACCTGACCTTTGACCCGAGCACTGCCCACCCGAGCCTGGTACTTTCTCCCTCCTGCCGCCGCGTGGAGTGCTCTGAGAAAAAGGCGCCACCGGCGGGAGACGACCCGCGCCAGTTCGACAAGGTCGTGGCAGTGGTGGCACACCAGCTTCTCTCCGATGGCGAGCACTACTGGGAGGTGGAGGTGGGCGATAAGCTGCGCTGGGCGCTAGGTGTGATCGCTGCCCAGGTCAACCGCCGCGGCCGGCTGCACTCCGTGCCCTCGCAGGGCCTCTGGCTGATTGGGCTGCGAGAAGGCAAGATCCTGGAGGCTCACGTGGAAGCCAAGGAACCGCGTGCACTGCGCACCCTGGAGAGGCGGCCGGTGCGCATCGGGGTCTACCTAAGCTTTGGTGATGGCGTTCTCTCCTTCTACGATGCCAGCGATGCGGACGCGCTTGAGCTGGTCTTTGCCTTCCATGAGCGCCTACCTGGGCCAGTATATCCCTTCTTCGATGTGTGCTGGCACGACAAGGGCAAGAACGCTCAGCCGCTGCTGCTGGTGGGGCCCGAGGGCGAGGAGGCCTGAGTCACCTACTTGCAGGCCTGGAAGGAAACGGGTGGGGGTGGGTTGCCAGGGCTGAAGGCAGGACCCCTGAGAAGGGGAGAGTGGGGTGGGGGCTGGGGACTCTTAAGAGTTCTGAGAAATTGGGGGTTGGCATGAACAGGGAACTGCCAGTAAAGGGTTGGGTAGAGGTAGGGAAGGGAGATCTAATGTCAAGTCAA
This sequence comes from Lyroderma lyra, assembly GCA_004026885.1. Taxonomy (NCBI): domain Eukaryota; kingdom Metazoa; phylum Chordata; class Mammalia; order Chiroptera; family Megadermatidae; genus Lyroderma; species Lyroderma lyra. The sequence continues at coordinate 48,669 of PVJL010009297.1, forward strand.
TGAGGAATCCTAGTTTGGGAACCAAGAGGCCCAAGGGTTCCAGGAAGAAACTGGGGTTGAGGGAAGGATGGAAAAGGTCAAGGGCATGGGGAAGATTGAGGGAAGCTACTAGAGAGCTCTGAAGAGTGAGGAGCGCCTGAAGACTCACATTGCCCTCCTTGGGGGCCTGGAGCAGGGGGCAAACCATACCCAAAGGCCTTTCACTTAGTGGTTCTCCAATTGGAGCATGCATCAGAACCACCTTTTCAAAGCACATAACAGTGACTTGTTAAAGCACAGATGGCTGAGTTTCTGGCTCAGGAGGTCTGGGGCAGGCCAAGAACTTGCCTTTCTAACAAGTCCCCAGGTGATGCTCATGCTGCAGGCCACAATGGGATCATTCCCAGAGAACCGTTGACTTAAGATACCCAACTGTTCAGCCAGCTGTCTGTTATATAAAGTCAGTTCCCAGATAGCTATCAGTTATCAAGCATAGAAAATCCAAAATATATTCTTACATTCAACAGCCATTTAAAAACTTCCAGAGCCTATGCTAGGTGAATAAAACTGGCCCCCAACTTAATTCCCTTTTGCCTCTGGAATGTGTTCATTGTCTTCGACATTTAGGAAATCCTCCAAGTTGCCAAACAAGAGCAATGCCTGATGCTAATCCAACCCTGGACCCCATCCCCCTGAGTTGGCCTCCCACCACTTAGTTACTGGTTCACACCTTTGTTTTAGCTCAAACACTAATTTTCTGGGCTCTGGAGTAACCAGTGAAAATCCCTATTCCCTGGAGGGAGAGGCCTTTGGGGATTCAGCAGATGGGACTGGAGGCTGATGTCCCTCTTATCTTCAGGGAAACAATGGCCTGGGGCCATTCACTGTCACAGTTTGGGATGCTGCTATTGATATATGACAGGGGACCTCTGGCAACTGGTATCAAAGTGGGAATTTTCTTGGGCGATGGAACTAAGAGATAGCGCAAAAGGAAGGCTGCCGATAGGGTAAGAAGGGCCACAGGATCTTGCTGGGAGGGGCACTCTTGGCTGTTCCCTTGGAGAATGACCTATAGGATCCTGGCTCTGGGACATAGAAGAGAGGATTAATTTGAGGAGCTCTTTCATGCCAGAAAATAAAACAATAAAGTAAAAGGGTTATTTGGTTGTAAAGTCCAGCAGCATTAATAAAAATGATTATATTCTGACTCCTTCCTCATTAAGTCTGTGTGAAGACAGATGACCTAGTGCTAGGCAGTAACCTTCTTATTGCTTTCCCAGCCTTCAGTCTTGATCCATCAAATCTTTCTAAAAACACAAATGTAGTCATGTGATTCGGTGGCTCACAACTTTCAACCTGTTTGCCTGCAGGTGAAAGCCCCCTCTTTGGCTGGACATTCAAGGTGCCTTACTATTCTCCAGCGTCATCTTGTGCCATTCCTGTATACCTCCCACATTACACAACTCTGCTAGGAAAGTCTTTTCCCTCCCACTCATACTGCAGGACTCTTCCAAAAACACCAGTATTTTTTATCCTCTCTTAACCTCAGCACCTCCTTGCAATGTGGATCCTCCTGCACTGAACTCCTGCCATGGACATCTGGGGAGGGCTGGTGGTGTCCAAGAGCCCCTTTCTGAGAAAATGAGGACTTTGAGAAACAGGTACTATGGCAGGATTAAATGTGCAAAGATTTATGAGGGTAGATGGCTATGTGAGAGAAAATGGAGCCATCAAATCTGATGCCAGTCTGACCCTGAGTGAAGGAGAGAGGGAGGGAAGCTTGGATGGAAGTGACTGTTGTGGGTATTCCTCCACAAAGCCACCCCTGTGAGGAGATCTGTGTTTCCCTGTCCTGTCTTTGTGTTCCTGCCTTGGTTGGTAGTTGGCTGGGAGCAGCCTGTGGAAGCTGAGTGTGGCACAGACACAGGGATTTGTTTCAGAGCTCTGCAGCTGTGCCCTCAGCCATTTGCTCTCCTTTGTTGGAGTTATATCAGGAAACTTTCTTTTCACAGCCACCACAAGTTTTTTCTGCACAGTTACCCTGGCTTGAGCTGTGTGTGCATTGAGGGAAATGACCCAGTGACCTTGCCCATGATTGACTGAGAGATGGGATCCCTGAGCCAAAGGCAGTCATGATGGGGCAAGTTTGTGGAAAACTGCTTAATCAGGGTGTTCCTTGTGGGATGGTGGCTACTTGGCCAAGCCAGAATCTTCCTGGGGATATGGGAAGGTGAAATGGGAACAGAGAAGAGGGTCCCTCCAGTACTTATAGCCCAAAGGATCAGAATATCCTCCTTTAGTATGTCAATAACTTTATATTCTCATTTATCTCACCCTCACAACACTAGGCCTCACAACAACCAGCACCCTACTAGGCTTGGTTGCCTATTTCCCTGGGGTTTGAGTATCCCCTGGGAGCAATGATGGTATGACCATGAAGGACCCAAATCCACAGGTGCATGATGCCTCTTGGAGTACCAACATTATGCAAGACTTCTTGATAATAGTGGTGGAGGCAGGAAAGTTGTATAATTTAACCAATGAGGACACATTGAAAATATCATGTTTGTATTAAAACAAACACATTATGAGATTAAATAAAAGTTGTCCATAAAGTTTTGCATTGGTGCTGGCTGTTTGGATCTAGACTTCTAAACACTCAGGGAGAAGTCACATTAGGTGGTGAACTTATTATACATCAAGTTGAGAATGCACTGTAGAATTGTATGCCTGAAACCTATGTAATCCTTGCTAACAGATGTCACCCCAATGAGTCTAACAATTAAAAAAAAATAAACACTCAGGAATAAGACTTTTTAAAGCTATTTTAAAAGTTAAAAAAATATAAATAATGCACAAATATACTTAATAATATCTTGCAAATAAGGGGAAACTCTGATCATACTCCTCAATTCTAATTTCTCATCTTTCTCCCTCATCATAAATAATCTCTGCTGTCAGTTTGGTGAGTAGTTTTCAAGGACTTTCTGTACATGAAATATGTCCCATAGAAACTATATAATACTATTTTTCTTTCTATATGAATGATGTCATATCCTACATAAACTTGACCTATGAGTATTATTCTACATATTGTGCAATATTTTTTATTCAGTCATACAGTCAGGAGACCCGTACATGTTACTATATAGAGCATACCTTCTCCTTTTTTAACTGCTACGCAGTATTCCACTGAGTCACTGTGCCATTTCTTAATCCTTCCCTTAAAATTGCTATGTTTCTAATTTTTGTTATTACAAACAATGCTGCAGTAGGCATCCTTGTACATGCCTCTGTGTACACATGTACAAAGGTGTCTGTTTGGCAGGTACTGAATGGCAGAGCTTCGGTGTCCCGGCATGCATGCCTTAAAAATTTTAATGGTATTACCATTAAATTGTGAATGAGGAAAAAGTGGTAGACTTGAAGGATTATATGGGCATGAAGTGGTTATAACTTCAAAGTGGTTGTCTTGGCCAGGGGCCTATCACAACACCTTAAGCCCAGATATTTTTGGCAGCATTCATTTGGCTCACAGTGTCTCATGCGAAGATAAGGATGTGATTCTGCCTCCTTGTCTGGCCATTTTGGGCTGCTCTGGTATACTTGTTCCTCCTCTGGAATGTTCCAGGGGTAAGCCAGAACTGGTCTTCATGTTTATATAGGTCTCTAAACTCTTCAGGACATGTGTCAGGTTCTCCTAAGAACTTCCCACCAGCCTTCATCTGGGCTTTCTAGTTCCTGCAGCCCAGTGCAGGGAAAGTACCTCCAATCTCCATAAGGGGTTCTTCTGGAGCAACGCTTTCACTTGCTTTGAGGTGTGGGAGTCCTTTATGAAGGACAACAGGGGAAACACTATAACTCTCTATTCCATTGAAGAAGGTGATGAAGGTGGAATATGCAGGGCTGGAGATGTTCTCTCACTAGGAAATCCCAAAGGGTGTGTTTGCAGCTCTTTTTAGGCTGTGGAGCGGTGTTTCTATCATATATTGTCCCCATCTTAAAAGAATTCTGAAGAATTTGCCATGGGGATGTGATAGGTAATCTGAGATCCTCAGAAGGAATGTTGTATTAGTAAAATCGAAGGTAATTATAGACAATCTAAGTTTTTGCTACTGCTTTTCTGGCTTTTACCTCAGAGTAGAGGCTGAGTAGAGAATTTAGCAAGGCTGGGTGGAGCTGGGAGTTCTAAGAAGGGACTTGAGTTCCACCAAGGAAACACCCCTTGTTCAGTTGCTCAAGGCCTGGCTGAATAAACAGAAACAGTCACCATGTTGTAAACAGGTTGTCTTTTCCTTTAAAACATCATGAAAATTTGTGAACCGAATAGTATGAGATGCAATGTTTAAGAGTTTTTAATGAAATGGGAAATATGCATAAGTAAGAAACAACAAAGGATCATATCAAACTGTATATCCACCATGGTTGCAATTATAAGAAAAAATTTCTCTGAAAAAAAAAAAAAAAGACAAAATAAATGCCAAAACATGTCACCCATGGGAGTCCTGGTGATTTAACTTTTCTTCTTTATATTTTTCTCTGCATTCTCCCCATTATTGGTAAATGAGTTGGTCTGAATGTCTATGAGGTGGAAGAATGAAGATTCAAAGATGTCTTATGGGACTGGACTCAGGAGCCCTGCTGGGTGGGGATTATCAGTGCTATTTTATTTTTCAAACCAGTGAGAATACTGATGCTTAGAGAAAGTAACACAAGTAGGAAGTGACAAAGCAGATTCTAAATCAGAGCTAGTTTTTCAGTTCAAGACCGAGAAGTAAATTCTGCCTCCGGAAGGGATGTTCTACCAATTTTAATTTGGTTTTACTGGGACAGCCTTGGCTTTCATTAGTAACTCACACACAAGAACATTATACTCTTTCTGGTATTCCTGTAGTGCTGTTAATTCAGTCCAGGGGAAAGTCTCTATTGGGACTCTTAGGTCCTTAACACCTTTCTGACATTTACTCATCTTTGTAACAGAGAAAGAGCACATTTCAGGGTCAGACCCTTCAACAAAGTCTTCTAGAAATTTAATTTTGTTTTGTGTTCATCATATTTATCTTTACCATTGCTTCCTATTTATTAACAAGTGATACTGATTTTTATTTATGGTTTTGATATAACATTAACTTTTAAAATACATGTATTGGAAAAAACACCCATATGCACACGTGTATAGTCCTAGATTACCCTGGGAAAGATATATAAGAAAATGGTTTTGTTTCCCAGCCAGGGAACTATTCACATTAAAAAAAAAAAAAAGAAAGAAAATGGTACTGTGCTTCCGGGAGGCTGGGGGCAGGACTGGGAGGGAAACTTTTTACTGTGCACATGATTATACTTTTTGATTTTTGAGCCATATGAATGTATTACCTATTAAAATATAATTTTTATTTTTAAAGCAGAAATTAACATGGAAAAAGGAAATTTAAGTTAAAAACAGTCTATTAAAATGTATTAAGTATATATTACAGATGGTAATGAGGGTATGACATATGAAAAGAGCATGTGGCTTGTGGCAAAAATTGTGAAGATGGTACGTGAATGGGAAATACTACATGAAAGACTGGAGGTATTTTGGCAATTATCTTTGAAGTGGAGGAGGCTATGTGGGTGGAGGGGTCTGGTCATTTTTCCTGTCTGGGTCTCAGTTTCCTCATCTGGAGTGGGAAGGCTCTGGCCTAGAGAATTCTCTGAGATCCCATTGTCTTAGTTTGGGTTCCCCCAGAAGCAGATCTTAAGACAAAGATGCTAGTAAAAATAGGTTTATTTATGAGGTACAGGAAACACCCATGAGGTGTGGGGAAATGAGGCAAAGAGTCATGGAAGGTGCATGACAAAGTAGGTTAGCACTGTGAAGAGGAGTGCTTCCTTTCACTGAGAAACACTTGCCTCATCACACCTGAAGGTGAAAGATCTGGACACTTAGGATGTGGCAAAGCTGATTCTAATTCAGAGCTAGTTTTTCAGTTCAAGACTGTGAAGTAAATTCTGTCTCAGGAAGGGTTGTTCCACCAATTTTAAGTTGGTGTTACTGGGACAGCCGTGGCTTTCACTAGTGGGGTCAGCCTTCCCCACTAGTGGAAAGCACCTGTGAGAGGGCTTAACTTCCCTCCATTTCTAGTTTGCTTTTCACAAGGGCAAGGTTACCTTCCAAGGCTTGGGAAAAAGCCCTGTGGCAGGGAGAAGCAGATACAGCTGTGGGGAGTCCCAAGCACACAGAAGTGTGAGGCCCATGGGTCTAGACAGCGTCAGTCACACTCTCCAACTCTGACTGGCTTAGAGTCTCTGAGCCTCAGAGGGCTTCCTGACATAAAGGTAGATGCAGCAGGAGGGCTTCCAGAGGACTCTCAGTACCTGAACGTGAGCAAGGCAGAAAGGGAGAGGCATGGGGTCAAGTGGAACTTGCCTGGGAGGGACATAGTAGAAAAGCAGGCTCTCTGGATATTCCTCATTAGGCTGAGTTACCCTTACTGTGAGGACCAAGTTACATTCTCTGGCTCTGCCTGCATTTGGGTGTCTGGCAGCAACATCCCAGGCCTGAAAAAGGGATTGTATAAATGGCTTCATGAACCACCAGGCCTTGTGCTGGATCTTCAGGTACCGAGGGCAGAAAGGATTTCCCAAGAATAATGAGGGGCTAGGTCAGGATGCCTGGGTTTCTGCAGGGAAGTACATGGGGAAAGGAGCCTGAGGGGGCAGATGTTGAGTCCAGGGACAAGGGGGAATGGCCTCAGCTCTGATTGTATAAGAGTGAGGAACCAGGGAAGATTGGAGGCCAGATCCAGGGCCCCAGAGGAGGGCATGATGGGGTGAGGTAACTGCTGTTCAGAGGGGCTAGAAGCCTCTTGCCAGGGACAACTGTTGTGTTTTACCTCTCTGCCCAGTAGTAGGAAGGGTGCCCAGTATTCAGTCATCTTTCCTCTTTTAATAGGAGCTTAGTAACAATTTGGCCAAATTGCTCATTTCACAGGTGAGAAACTGAGCCACACACAAGAATTAGTTTCCAAAGCAACTAATTTCCAAAGTATCTGGCAAGTTAGCAGCAGAACAGAAACCAGGATATCTCTTTACCAACTCCTAGTTCAGAGATCTTTTTGAGACATCACTCCCCTGTGTATAAGGGAAGTATAAGATCCCTAGTAAAGAATCTGTATACTGTTTTTAACCTTAGGTACAAAGAATTGGATTATACACAATGCACAATTAGTGGGTCTAGCCCTCTGGATTCTGTTACCTATTTATTTAAAAAATCTGAGCACTGTGAACCCAGTGCCTAACCCCAAAGGTCAGTTATTTCTAAGAACTTACTCATCGCTGCACTTCTCCTGTCTTGGCCCCCGCCTCCCTCTCAGAGGATCATTAGCCTGGATTTGTGTGTTTTATTTTTCCTGCTCTTCCTTTTAATTATCACAAATGTTTCTAGTTTCATTTTACTTTTGTTTTTGAACTGTATAAAGGGGGCATGAAAATAATTTGTCTTTTGGGACTGGCTTATTCATTAAAAAACTTTTTTCCTATGAAAATTTCAAGCCCACAAAACAGAGAATATCATGAACCTCTAGGTACCCATCTCCCAGTTTCAACAATTATCAAGATTTTGCTGCACTTGCCTCATCTATCACGTTTTTCTTTCTTTTTTCCTAGAATAGCTAAAGGAAATTGTAGATATCTTACTATTTCACCAAAGCCCTTCCTATTGCTGAAGTAAGTTTGCAAAGCACATGTTAAAAAACAAAGCAACCTCTGGAGACATAAATTTGTAAATATAACTTTAACAAAGACTACAATTCAGTTGTCAAAACATTGTATATATAATCAATCACTTGTACATACTTTAGTACACTCATTTCTAAAAACTGTTGACTTTTTTTATATAACCATTTTACTATTATTACACCTCACAAAATCGGCAAATATTCCTTAGCACCATGAAATACCAGAGATCTGATGATTTGACATAACATTATGTCATTCATTCCTGGTGTTTCATTTGGCTGTATGAAGGGGACCCTTAAAAAACCAGTATTACCTTCTGGGGGGGCAGGCCTCTTGTACTATAGGCTTCCTCCAGTAAGGTGAGTGTTCTAAGAACCCATCTGCATCAGTGTATCAGGTAGTGGTGTTGTGAAAGCCTGCTTCAGTGATTTTTTTCTGGAGACCCTTTCAAAGCATTTGTCCATTTCATGTTGGGTGATTTACACAAAGATGGTGTGCAATGACGATGCATCTGTCCACATCCTACTGAGTGTTCAGCAGTTTTTGACTAAAGCCAGCTCTGTACCCCATCTACCCTCTCTATTCATCTGATCTGGCCCCAGTGACTCTTGTGTGTTTTCCCAGATGAAAAAAGTCCTCAAAGGGAAATATTTTGCTGATATGGAGGAAGTGAAACAAAAAGCAGAAGCTCTAAAAAGCATCAAGATCAATGAGTTCAAAAACTGTTTTGAGCAGTGGAAAAGCATCTTGATAGGTCTATTGCATCAAACGGAGAGTACTTTAAAGGTGACTGAAATTTAAACATAAGAATAAATAAACAATTTTTTATAAATTCTGGTTTTCTGTGCTCGCTTTGGCATCACATATACTAAATTCTGGTTTTCTTTGGGTTCCCTTCATATGATATTCCATTTATCCATTGCATCTGTCCATTCTCTTATCAAAGGGCATTAGGTTGTGTCCAGTTTTTAGCCATTATGGATAGTGCAAATATGAATATTCTTGTATGTCTCAACTGATAAATACATTCTGAATTTATTTTGACAAATGTCTAAAAGTGGAATTACTGGGTAGGTTATGCAGTGCTCAAACCTGTATTTCAAGTTTTGTACATCTGAAACTAATAATTATATTCTGAAAAAAAGTGGTTCTTCAGTTTTTACACTAACCAACAGTGTGTTAGAGATTGGCTGATCAGACATATCATTTTAAATGGGACAGGAAACAATGGTACTGTCCTGTTTCAAATGGTATGTATGATCAGTGTAGTTTTACTGGGCTAAATGCAAGGTCTCAGTATGCTGACCATAGGTACCATTTGAAATGGGACAGTATCATTGTTTCCTGTCCTGTTTAAAATGGTACATCTGCACAGCAAAAGAAACCATCAACAAGGCAAAGAGACAGCCAACTGAATGGGAGAAAATATTTGCAAATAACGCATCAGATAAGGGTCTAATATCTAAAATATATAAAGAACTAATAAGACTTATCAACAAAAAAACAAACAACCCAATTGAAAAGTGGGCAGAAGAACTAAACAGGCACTTCTCCCATGAAGAAATACAAATGGCCAGCAGACATAGGAAAAAATGCTCATCCTCATTAGCTATCAGGGAAATGCAAATCAAAACCACAATGAGATACCACCTCATACCTGTGAGAATGGCTGTTATCAACAAGACAAGGAATAACAAGTGCTGGAGAGGATGTGGAGAAAAAGGAACTCTGGTACACTGCTGGTGGGAGTGCCAACTGGTACAACCACTGTGGAAGGCAGTGTGGAGGTTTCTCAGAAAATTGCAAATGGAGTTACCATTTGACCCAGCAATCCCCCTTCTGGGGATCTACCCAAAGAACTTGAAAACCTTTGTCCGCAAAGACTTATGTACCCCAGTGTTCATCGCAGCACTGTTCACAGTGGCCAAAACATGGAAACAACCAAAGTGCCCTGCGACAGATGACTGGATAAAGAAGCTGTGTTACATATACACAATGGAATATTACTCAGCTGTAAGAAAAGATGAAATATTGCCATTTGCAACAAAATGGATGGACCTGGAGATGATCATGCTAAGTGAAATAAGCCAGACAGAAAAAACAAAGAACCATATGACTTCACTCATATGTGGAATATCAAACTGAAAGCAAAGAAAAAAGAAATGAACAAACAAATAACCCA
>PVJL010009298.1:0-17562 GCA_004026885.1 Lyroderma lyra
GGGACGCCACGCAGCACCCAGACCCTGATGAACAGAAAACTTGTTTATTGGCATCAAAGAGACGTCGCCGTGCCTCCGATGGAGGTTTCTGTTTATCCCTTTTTACAAGCAGGAGAGAGAAAACTTAGATTTGATTCTCTATTTCCATTTAGCTTCGTCTCTTCTGTTCAAAAGGTCGCAAACGAAACATTGTGCCTCTGCCGTCACCTGGGTTCCGTCACTGACGTGTGATAGTGGACAGTGGTGGCCAGCAGGACGATGTCCCCACACACACCCAAAGGCGCCATGTCCCAGCACCAGCACCTGGGACCAAGCTGGGTCATGGCAGCGGGGAGTGGGGGGTGTGGACTGGATTTGGGTGACACACCGCTGACCCAAACGTAGGGGGTGACCCTGCACCACCCATGTGGGTCCAGTGTCATCACACGGGGCCTTACAAGTCGAAACTAGAGGCAGAAGGGGAGGGTCGCAGTGACGCTGGTGGCTGTGATGCTGAGGAGGGGCCACATGCTGAGGACACGGCGCCTCCGGAAGCCGGAAGAGCCCAGGACCGTGGTGGACACGGGACCACAGCCCTGCCAGGTCGTGAACCTGCGTTGTTCGGGGCCCAGGTGTGTGCTGATTTGTTGCATCAGTGACAGAACACCGATACGACAGTGTAAGGGAGGGACTTTGGGCTTTTGTTTTTTTAAAACCAATCGTTAGTGACAATGTGCTTCAGCAAAGGGACACTGGACGGGCCTGCCTCCCCTCCCCCATCTCTCCCCTCCTCCCACTGCTCAGCGCGAAGGCCAGGAGGGCGAAGGCCTTCGTGACGGTCCACTTCCCCTCCGTGAATGGGGAATGGTCGTCGGGCCGCAGAGCTAATGAACTTGGGTGCCGTGGACGTGTGGGAGCGCCCTCGAGCTCTGGGACAGGGACGGTAGAGACGTTTTGTGTCGTCGTCATCGCCTAGGAATCCGCCGTGGGGACGTGGCGTGCAGGGCTGGCAGGGGCGGATGGCCTGTCCTTGCAGAGGCACACGGTGAGTGACCGTCCCTGCGAGATGAATCATCGGTTAGTTTTCTCACTGTTTTATCACTTTGCTTTTAAAGAATTCCAGCGCTGACATTACGCCTCTCCCTCTTTCTGGTAATGGGAGCAACTGTATCAGCCCATCATCACAGGTAGGGGGGCCTTTTCCTAACGTAACAGTGTTTCCAATCCTGCGTTATGAATGTGACCTGCCACAGCTATTTTATAATGATGCATCTCCGAGCGTGCCGACCGGGCTACCGCGAAGCACCCGTATCAGCTATACCGCGTGCCATAAAGCGATCGCTTTGCCGCTGCTTCATTATCAATGCAGGAGTCATTGCACCTGTAAATAAATATGAATTTCTTCTTCGCATTATCTCTGCGTTTTTGATGTCTAGTGTTAGTGATACTCTAACATCTACAGTGTTTTGTGTCATGTAAGACAATATTGATGTAGCTACTGACAGACAATTCATCTTGTAAACACACAATGTAAAGTTAGTGATATTGATAAATACTGTACTGGACTATAAATGTATTTTATCTTCCTCATGCTTTTATTAATAACATTTTCTTTTCTCTAGCTTATTTTATTGTAAGAATACAGCTTGTAATACATGCAACATAAAAATATGTGTTATCGACTGTTTATGTTATCGGTAAGCTTTCTGTAGGCTATTAGTTAAATTTGGGGGGGAGTCAAAAGTTCTACCCGTACATGGATTTTTTACTGTGGGGGGGTCAGTGCCCCTAACCCCCAGGTTGTTCAAAGATCAATTTTGCATGCGTGTGTGTGTGTGTGTGTGTGTAGAGAGAGAGTGAGAGAGGTAGAAGATACACAGACATTGCACATATATGGGATGCATAGAGAGATCACATCTCTCTCTCCCCACGTATGACACATACATATGTGTACACAGAGACAGAAGAACACGTGTGTGTGTGTGTGCGGAGACGGAAGTACACGTGTGCACACACGGAGACAGGAGTACAGACAAAAGTACATGTGTGAGTGCACAGAGACGGGCACACGTGTGCACGCACGGAGATGGAAGTACACATGCACACACACCGAGACGGAAGTACACGTGTGTGCGCATGGAGAAGGGGGTACACGTGTACACGTGTGCACGCATGGAGAAGGGAGTACACGTGTACACGTGTGCACGCATGGAGAAGGGAGTACACGTGTATGTGTGCACAGAGAAGGGGGTACATGTGTGAGCATGGAGACGGGGGTACATGTGTACATACACCAAGATGGAAGTACATGTGTGCGCGTGTGGAAATGGAAGTACACGTGTGTGTGCATGGAGAAGGGGGTACACGTGTGCACACAGAGAAGGAAGTACACGCGCACGCGCATGGAGACGGAAGTAAGAGCGCGCTAAGTCACAAGTCTTCACCCACTACGGTCCGTTCCTCTGGAGGACGCGTGTCCACGTAATCACCGTTCACATTTCATTGCCCCTCCCCGACGTCCTGCTCTATCCCGGGGTCCCCCCCCCCCCGGAGTTCCACCCAGGACGCCACGTGGCACTGAGTTGCACGTCCCCGTAGGCCCCTCTGGTCTGTGACGGTCCCTCGGCTCCCCCCGGGGTTCGCCGACTGCAGTGCTGAGCGCCGGTCGTGGCCCCCGTCAGTGTCCGGCGGCTGTTTTTCTCGGGCGTCCGTCTAGGGCACGGGTTTTGGGAGGAAAGCCACAGATTAAAGTGCCCTTTTCGTCACAGCCAAGCGAGGCCACACTGTCAACAGGACACATCGCCAACAATAGCAAGTTGGTCCCTCGGCCAAGGTCGTGTTTGCAGGTGTCCCTGCCCAGGTCACCCCTTTCGCTCCGCTCCACACGGTTTTCTTCGGGATCACGTCGCCAAGAGCCGCTGGTTCAGCGAGAGATCCAGGGCGTGGCTGCCGCGTGCCGCCTGCCAGCGCGTGGGCGTGCCACACACGCGGCCCGGGATTCCCGCGGGGAAGGCGTGCGCGGTCTCCCACTCGTCGGTCGGATCGTCACGTTACCGGGGACTCGCGGGCAGCCGCTTCGTGCTTCGTGCCGCGATCCATGCAGCTGGCTCCGTTGCTCAGTTTGTTGCCGCTTTGGTCCCTAGGCGTCTTTAGTCGGCTCCTGTGTCCCCGGGACGGTCCCTGTTCTTCTGGTCTTGGAGCATGTCCTTGCCCGCTGGCCCGACAGATGCTCCAGGGCCCTCGAGCACATTTCCCGCCCGAGAACCACCCGCTTCTCCCAGGAGCCCTGGCTCCTTCCGTTGGAGACGGCATCAGGGCCAAGGTCTGAGCGCTAGGTGTGCGTGGTGTCACGGGGATGTCACTGCCTCCTGTCCGCCTCCGGGGACGGAATCAGGAAGTGTGCGCGCGCCTACAGGTAGTTCTGCACTTTCAGCCGTGTTCACGTTACACTGAGCAGCGGCTTCTAGTTACAACGTCACGTGGATTTTTGCTTTTTTACCTTAGTTACGTGACTCCTCCGCCAGGATGCTCCCGCCCACGTGGGCCTGGCCACGCCCACCGCCGCTCCCGCCCACGTGGGCCTGGCCACGCCCACCGCCGCTCCCGCCCACGTGGGCCTGGCCACGCCCACCGCCGCTCCCGCCCACGTGGGCCTGGCCACAGCTGCAGCCTCCTGAGCACACGTCCTGCAGGCAACTCCCAGAAGGTTCTGCAGCGAGGGCCCCCGGGTGACGCCTCCCACAGACCAGGGGGGGCGCGAATAGAGAACCCACCCCTGTCCACCAAACTGGCGGGGGCTCCCGGACTGCTAAGCATCCCTCCGCTCGTCACCCTGGAGACCAATGAGCTCAGCGTGGTGACAGGCCCCGCCCCGCCCTTCTGCCACCCCGATGCCTGCGCAGCGCTCGTGTTTACGGCTCTTGGAGCCAGTCTGCTCGGTCCTGGCCGTGGGCAGCTCCCGCGCACGGACTCGGCGCAGAGGAAGGGCCGAGGCCGGTCGGCATGTGCGGGCCAGCGGGGGGCGCGAGGACCGTGCTGGGAGACCCCGGCCCAGGCGTTCACGGCGCGCAGCGGGAAGGGACCCGCGACAGGCCGGGGGCCGCGCACAGGCCGTCAGATAAGCTCATTCTGAGGGCCCGGAGAACCCTTCCAGACTCCTGTCACCAGAACGACATTGTTAAAAATTAAACTATCACGTAACTCTTTTCGGCGCCTAAAGAAGCGAGATGTTATGCGGCGACTGCGGTGGGAGCAGTAAATATGACAGCTGAGGCTTTTCAAGGTCCAAAGGTGCTTTTTGCTAAAATGTCATCATTGCAGAGACTGTTTTCGTGGAAACGAGCTCCCGTTCGGCCTGTGTGTGTGCGGTGGGACCGCTCCCGACGGTGGCACGCGTGGCCCCTGCGATCCCGGCAGGACCGAGGCTCCAGATCCCCCCGCCCGCCGCCCCGGGAGCACGGCTATCAGCCGGTCACCACACCGACTAGGAGACACAGTCCGGCCCCCGGGGGACAGAGCAAGGGGCAGGTGCAGTTCCCGCCGTCACCCATGGACTGGGAGGTGTCGGTGTTAGTGCCAAGGAGCGAAGGCTCTCGGGGCTGGGGTGCTGGGGGCTGGGGTCCGGAGGTCCTCTCTGTGGGCGTGGGACCCAGGATGAGGTCCCTGTCCTGGGCAGAGGGCATGGGAGAGAGGACTGTCTCTTGGCGAAGCGGAAACACGGACAGAACAGCGTGTGCAAAGGGCCTGTGGTCAGCAGGTGGGTGCACTGGACCCCAAGGAGAAGCCACAGCTGCTGGGAGTGGCACCCTGTGGGCCTGTCCCGAGGACTGTACAGCGGTGGTAGTACCGCCCCACCCGAGTTTGCAAGCAAGTTGTACTTGAAGTCAGGCCATCGACGGAAACCGTGAGGTCAGCGGTGGTTCCGGAAGTGCTTTCTCCGCCTCCTCCGTCCATGCCGATCTTGGTTGAGGGTTTAATCCAAATGCAGAGGAATTCGATTACTTAAAACCGCTGCATTTCGGGCTCCTCAGGGGGATGGAGAATCTTACTTAAAACACCCAACTTCAATAAAGCGAAGTAAGGCAGTTCCAGTAACGACAGAATCGTAGCAGCTGCTTTAGTCTCTTTTTCAGTTTTCTTGTCAGGGGGCGTTCTGCCCGTCTATCCTGCCGGGGGTCGGGCTGGAGGCGCGAAGAGGGCAGTCCGCAGCGCAAGGCCACCTTTTCAGAGACCAGGGCTGCTGGACACCTGAGTGCTGGGCGTCACTTTTCAGGACAGGGAGCTCCTGCGGGACGAAGGCGGCCCTGCAGAACGTTCCACAAGGAGGAAACGTCCGGAAATCTTTTGCAGAATGTGAGTCATGTTTAAGATGGGACAGCAAGAATGAGGCTATAACCTGATATTTCTGCATTACAAGCTGTAGGAGATTGGGATTTTAGACCCTGTGTGACGGAGAGGACCCCAGGCCGGCCCCAGCCCCCACCCCCATGCCTCCCGCCTCCCACGCGGGGCGTGTGCTTATGTTTCAGAAGCACCGGCTCAGACCTTACACGGCAGACATGCACCGTGGGCCCCGGGATGGACGTCCTGTCACGCGTCCCCGGGCTTCAGGTGACCACAGGACATGCTTTCTCCTTCTTGGGACGTGTGCTGCAGAGAACACCCTTGGGAGGTGGCGGTTGCCACCACCTTCAGCTCTAGTGCAGGGAAACGGGACGAGCACGAGTGTCCCCTGCGCACAGGCGTTAGTAGGCGGTGACACAGGGTCACTCGTGTTCCGATGGCTGGCGAGGCCGAGGCCCGGGGGCAGGACGGTGCCGTCCCTCGCCACCGTCTGCAGCGGTTCCGGAGGGTCCTACAAGCCGACCTCCGCATCCTGCTTCCCGGGAAACACTTCCCAGCAAGGAAGTCCACTTCGCAGTGAGATCTGCAGCTGGACGGCCGGGGAACGGGCCATGAGGGCGCCTGGCTGGCGGCAGGGGAAGCCCAGGAGCCGTGGCCGGCAGTGACGGTGGCCGTGCGAGCTCTCCTGCATGGGGACCCGAGATGGGCCACGCGGGGTGGTCCCGAACAGCACCAGCCCCTCCCTGAAGGGCGTCCAGCTCCAGGGCTCCCGCGACGGCCCCAAGGCCACCGCTCCTGCAAACATCTCCCCCAGCCCAGCCCAGCCCCTCCCTTCCCATGGTGTCACAGTCCTGTCCCTCCCGGTGAGCTTCTGTCCTGCCTCCGGGCCTCGGAACCTCCCTTCTCTGTCAGGTCAGGGCGTCGGCCCAGCGTCGGTCAGCAGTGTCCGGGGTGCCCAGGACCGCTGTGTGGCAGTTCCAACGGGCCCAGCTGGTTCACTTGGCGAAAAGTGAGCCGAGAGCAGATATCGCATTAAAACTGTGACACACTGCCCCGGGGGGCCACGGTTCCGTGTCCTCCACGCTGGCGCCCCAGCCCGTGAGCATCACGGAGCACCTGACCTGAGCCGGCGCCTGTCGTGCCACCAGCACCGTTCCCATCGGGGTCCCCCGGCCGCTGCCTGACCTTTCTCTCCGATGCCTGAGGTGCCCCCTGAAGGACACGTGTCCTGGAGTGTTCCCAGGGCCACAGCGCCGTTTGCTCGTGCAAGAAATTCAGCTTCGTTTGCAAAGAGCTGAGGCGCGGGAGACGTTTGTGGGGGCGGCAGGACCTCCCCGCGCTGGCCGATACGCCGCCCTGAGCACGCGCACCCCCTCTTCCGCGCGCCCCTCCGAGCGTCTGTCCCTCGGGAAGGGCTCCCTCCTCTCCCGCCACCACGCCGAGCGTCCAGCTGCTCCCGGGTCCTGCGGGGACCGACGGGGCTCTGGGCTGGCGCTCCGTCACGCCCGTGACAGTGGCCTTGGCACGTCTGCCGCTCCCTGTGCGGCCCGTCCGCCGTGAGGACAGGCGCCGTGTCCGTCTTGTTTACGGCCACAGCCCAGCGTGCGTGCAGGGCGGCCGCGGGGCGAATGAGTGAGCCAGCCCTTCGCCAAGAGGATTTATGTCACGCGGATAACGACTCGCTAATTTATTGTTTATGTGAATTAGGGACGTTTTATGTTGGGCTTGTCCTAAATGGGACGCGCAGATTGTACCGCTGCTAGAATTATTTTTAATTAAGCAGACACTTCGGCTGAAGTTGTTTTTGGTTTAATCCTTTAATGTGTCACATGGCTCATGAGCAATTCTGCTGTGACATTCTCTCCAGCGACGTGGGGACATGGAGACGGTCTGGCCCTCGTGAGCAGGTCTCTACCCTCCCCGCAGCCGCAGTCAGCTCAGACCCGCGCACGCGCCCCAGGGGTCAGACGGGCTGCGGGGTGCGGCGCCTGTCCCATGGGGGTTACGTGTGACAGGGCAGCCGCGTGCGTCTCTGTGCAGGCCCTGCTCCCGCTCCAGCGACCGCTGTCCCCCCCACGTGTGCGTCCATCGGTTCACTTCTCAGCTCACTCTGGGCTGGCGTCTGGGATCCACGGCGAACAGGGCACAACGCTTGTCACGAAGGAGGTGTTTCTGCTGTCCCCAAGCTGAGCCCATCTACCTAACCTTCCCGACTAGAACACACACTCACGCTGGTGCACACACATATGCACATGCGCACACAGATGCCAACAAGCATGCACACACCTACACACACACACACACACACACACACGCACACACAAGCCCATGTGAGCACACATGCACACAGATGCCGACAAGCATGCACACATGTACACATACACACACATGTGCACACACACGTATACACATACGTGCACACACGTACACACATGCACACACACATGCACACACACGCACACACATGCACACACACGCACACGCAAGCCCATGTGAGCACACATGCACACAGATGCCGACAAGCATGCACACACACACACACGCACACACAAGCCCATGTGAGCACACATGCACACAGATGCCAACAAGCATGCACACACGTACACATACACACACGTGCACACATGTGCACACACGTACACACACACGTACACACACGCACATGCAAGCCCACGTGAGCACACAGATGCCGACAAGCATGCACACACGTACACACACACACACGCACACAGATGCACAGCTACATGCACTGCACAACACACACACACATAAATGCACACCTGCCTGTGCACACACGTGTACGCACCCACAGGCATGCATGCACACGGAAGCCACACACACCTCACATGCACACACACACGTGCACACACACACGTGCACACACACACGTGCACACACACACGGAAGCCACACACACCTCACATGCACACACACACGTGCACACACACACGTGCACACACACACGTGCACACACACGCAGACCCAGCTCACCGGGGGGGCTGCCATGCCAGTCCCCGTGGCAGGAACGGTGACAACCCGCAAGGGCGCCTCGCCGGACCGTGGGTGCACTGGCGGTTCGGTCACTGTGACATGTTGACAAGTTTCCTGGGCGACACCGCAGTCGTGACGCAGCGGAAGGGCCTTGTCTGCGTCGGGGGACTTTGTCAAATGCGTTTCCTTCGCAGCTTTGAAGGGAGGGCAGGCCGCCTGCGAGCCCGGGGGGTGTCACCCGCCTTCCCGGGGGGAGGGCTGGGAGGGGGCGGGGCAGGCCCCCCGAGCTCAGGCGAGGAGGCCGGGACGCGCCCCGCTTGCTCCCGTGAGCACATGGAATTAGCGACGGTGACAAGTGCAGAGCGTGCCGTCCCCAGGGCCCAGACGGCCGACCCCTGAAGTGAATGAAGGGCTCGGGTGCCGCCCCTCGCAGTTGCTTGACGTTTTCCGGGCACGACAGCTCTGCCACGAGACCCTGAATCGTCGTTTCTGTGGGAGACGGCGGCCGAACGCGGAGAACCCTCAAATTCGGGGCCGCTTGCGGCACGTGGGCAGGTCCCCCCAACGCGCTTGAGTCGGGGCAGCCCCCTTCCGTGGTCACGGCCGTCACTGCCCGGGGCCCACCCGGGGCCCATCCGGCGTGGGCACGTGCGCCCGCCCGCTGCACCCTGCTGAGGCCATGTCCCCGCTGCTGTCATGCGGATGCCCCGCTGGGCCCGTCCGACCGGGCGGCTGGTCTCCCTGACACGGAGCCCATTGGGCAGGGAGGCTGACCCCCCGCCGCACCGCAGAGCGGGGCCCAGGGGCGGTCGGCGCGTGCTGGGGAAAGCCTCCATCAATGGGGGGCTCGCCGCGCCCCGCGTTGCCACAGAGCCTTCTAGCTCCTGCGGGAATGAGGTGACATTGAAAGTCACCCCACATTTCTCTCAGGGCTCGGAGAATGACGGCTCTCTCTGGCACCCCCTGCCGTGAACAAGTGCGAGGTGATGTCCTCGGGGGGGTCCTCGGGTCGCCCTGGGACCCGAAGCCCCAAATGGGGGCCGTGAACGCGATCGTCACCTCCTGCCAGGCCCCGGGGACACGAGCAGAGACGTGGGTCCCAGCTCTGCAGCCTCGGCTGGCGAGCGGGCAGGAGGGAGCCCCGCGCCAAAGCCCAGGGGCGCCTCGGGGTTGGTGTGCGGGGGGAGAGCCCCCGGGGGGGCGGGTCCTTCGGCCCGAAGCCCCCACGAAGCGCTGTCCACGGTGCTGAAGCCACAGCCGGGGGGACGGACCCCCCAGGACTTGGCCTCCCACGAGGGGCACGAATGAGTCCAGCCCGAAGCCCCGAGGCCGGCCGTGGTCGCAGGGCCCCACGCTGACCTGCAGGGCCGGGGAGCTGACACGTGCATCACCTTCTAGGACCCGAATCCCAAGCACAGTGGCTCCTCTGTCCTCCTAGAACGTGCGCCTTCCGTTCCAGGGCTTAGGCGCGGGCCACAGGCAGAAAACGGGGCGTCTGTGGAAGGTCAGTCCTGTGGGGACAGCTAAGCAGATGCGGGGAGCGTGCCCCCCGGGCATGCCTGCGCGCGGGAAGGACTCAGTGCCGTCCGAGGGGTGGCACGGAGGCCAAGTGCAGCCGACCTAGTGGAAGGGGCTGTGACAGGGGCGCGGGGCAGGCTGAGCGGGGTCCCAGCCATCGGAAAGACCTGGGCTTCCCTCCGTGCAAGACAGGCGCCCTGACGAGGCAGCAGGGGGACAGGATGCACAGGCGTCAGGACACCACCCCCCTCCCGAGGGAGAGGCGGCCCTCCCACACCACGCGGCCCCCAGCCCGGGGCATAGCTGTTGCCCTCGGAGACCACGCGCTTTTACGAAGCGATTGCCTCCTTCCGGCTCGGACAGCGGCGGTTCCGGAGTTCCGTGACGATGGGCGTCCCCCGTGCATAGAGCAGTGCGCGCAGTAGCCACAGGTGCCCGGTGCAGGACGCCGTGCAGTGGCCCAGCTGCCCTCTCACCGCCAGCTGCGTCGCTTGCACCGGCGGGGAGGACGTAAGCACCAGCCTCCAGCCGGTCACACTGGCTGGGGGACAGTCGGCGGGCGCTGGACAGAAGTGGCTTCGATGCAGCCGTAGCCCAGCGCCCGTGGGAGAGGAGCCCACGCACAGCGAACCCCCGAGTGTCGTCGGTCCTCGGGCAGCGGAGACTGGGCACACAGCTTTCCTGGAAGGCGGCCGGCGTGACTCACACGGGGACGCAGACCGACTCCCTCCGTGCGAGCCCCGGCCAGGGAGGGGGCCACTCAGCGTGCGGCTGGGTCCCCCAGTTTCGCGGGCCCCGAGCGCCAGGTGTGCCCGCACTTGTCCCGGCCCACAGCCTGCAGTCCCCACGGCGCTGGGTGCCAAGTGTGCTCCGTCCCCTCCACCGTGGGAGCAAGGAAACTCGGGGCGCTTGCTGGGGCGTGGGAATAGGGGCGCTGCCCCCAGACGGACGCTCCGCGGGGTGCAGAGAGCTGCCCCTCCCGCTTTGTGGATTGAATGATCACACGGTCCCTGCAGGGCCGCCTGGGGGCAGGAGTGCGCGCTGGAGGGGCCCCTTCTGGGGGGCAAACTGCCCTTCCGGGGGCAGAGGGGGCCCCGTCACATCCGGGGGGGACGCGTGGTCCTGAACCTGCCTGATGGCCCCACGCGCGCCGCCGCAGGGCCGGCCACGGGTCCGGGGTACGCCGGCGCCATGGTCAGTGCTAACCAGGCAGCGCGATGGATGGGGGCGGCGACGCGCTGGCGGCGCTCGGGATCGGCGCAAATGAATTCGACAAAACCCCGGGACCGACGGCCCGTTATCTGAGCTGCAGACAAATCCGTTTCTGTGAACATTTTTTAAAAACCGTTTCGTCCAGTTATTCCAGGATCTCAATTACTCTTGAAAATGAGACATGTTGGTGATTTAAAACCGCTTTCTTTTAACTATTCGGTGCCAAAACCCCCATAAAAATGACTCCAATTTAATGAGCAAAGCTGACGCGCGCGGCTGACCTCGCGGACGCCTGGCGTCGCGGGGACGGACAGCCCGTGTGTCATCGGGTTTGCGCCTGTCAGCCGCCGCCTAAGAGGACGCCTCGGGCCCAGAAAAATCGCCCATTAACCTTGCTTTTCCACGATTGAAAGAAACAGCCAATGCCGACTTCTCAGTGACGGGGGCCCGAGGCCGACCGTCCCCGTGTGGCTCCTCCCGGAAGGCAGCGGGGGTGGGGGGGCCCGCTGAGACCCCGATGGAGCTCTCACGGAGGACGTGCACCCCACTTCCTCTCAAGCACGTGTCGTGCGCCCCGGGATCGAGGCTCGCTGACGCCGGGCTGCACCTCACAGACGTGGTGTCCCCAGGGCCACGGAGGCCAGCAGGACGGGGGGGCGGGGGCCTCTCGTCCGTGTGCCCCACCAGCTCCCCTCTGAGGCCCCCGACTCCGGCTCCGATGGAACCAGCCCGGCTGCCAGTGTCGGACGCCCAGGTCCCGCTTTGCTCAGACGGGCGTTGGGCCCTTCTCGGTGGCCACCCCTGCCCAAGGCCCGCCTCCCCGTTGTGCCTCAAGTTTGCCAAGCACGGTGGCCGCTTGCCCGGCCCCTCCTTGGACGAAGAGCCAGCTGTTCTCGTTGGACCCGTGAGCACTGAGGCGGGAGTCCCAGCTCTCTCGGAGCGGCAGCTACACCGTCATTCATTCATTCACTCATTCGTTCGCTCGTCCAGCCGCCCGCCCAGGCAGCGTTCGGTGGCGGCCAGCTGTGCGTGAAGAGACGAGCTGGAACCCTGGTCCCCAGGCGAAGCGCGTGGAAGGATCCGGAGTGACGCAGGCACACGCCGAGCCCCGGGGCCCCGGGGAGCTGTGGGGTCCGCAGGGCGCAGAGGTCGGAGCGTGCGGCTCACCGGGGGCGGCGTGTGACCGGCAGCTCGAGGAGGAGGCCGGGAGGAAAAGGCGTTTGTCCCGTGGACGAAGGAGCCGTGTCAGCCAGGTCACCATCCAGGACACACGGACACGAGAGGACCAGCACCCTTTAGAATTCCTCACAGGAATTCAGTGTCTTCAGTTCAGACTACAAAGAGGGGTGACTGGTAGCCGGGCAGAGGCACAGGCCTGGGGACGGCGACCGTCCCCCAGGGCAGGAGGCGTGCTGCCTGCACCGCTGTCCCCGACGTGGCCGCGCGCAGCGGAGTTAGGGGCCCCTGCGCTTTGGCCTCCTGTGGCCCCAGGAGAGACGTCTGGGCTCACGGACGGTATCGTGCGTGTTCGCAAACGGGGGGCCCCACATCTCCCCACGGGGAAGCGGAACACTCACATGCAGATGACACGTGGCTGTTCAAAGTCACACTTGTAAGCAATGGTGAGCGACATGGAAAACGACGTATAAATGGAATCTGTTGCACAATTGCACGAGTGTCGTCGTAGCCACAAAGCGTGTGCTGGGCTGCTCGCTTTCTGAAGTGACAGCACGTGGCCTAGGGGGACCCGTGCAGTGAGGAGCAAGGAGGCGGGCCTGGAATGGGCCCGGGCTGCACGCAAGGACGCGGCACGCTCCCAGTCCTAACGGCCGTTCCCTCCGTCGTGGTCCCAGCTCCAGTATGGCCCCTCCTGCCGCCCACACGCAGCTCTGTCACCGCGTGACCCAACCAACCTACCAAAAGCCAACACCCAGCATGTCTATCCATCCTCTGTCATTACCTATCATCATCATCATCATCATCTATCTAATCTATTATCTACTTACCTATCATCTACCCATCATCTATTTACCTATCATTACTATTATATAGATATTTAATCTATTGTCTGTCATCTATTAGCATTATCTCTGTATCTAATCTATCTGCCTGTGATCATTACTTCTCTATCTCATCTATCTAGTACCTGCCTGTCTGTCTGTCTGTCACCCACCTCAGTCCCTAGCAGGCTGCCCCTTCCACTCCATGGACCGCGGTTCACTGCCTCGAAGCCCAAACCGATCTCAGGTGATGGGAATGGACAACGCTCATCTAACGTTCTCCACCTGATGGGGGGCGGGTCCATGCTCCCTGAGCACGTTCCGCTTAACACGTGACCAGGTCAAGGGTTTTGGCAGCAAGATTGTGAACAGAGGAACCATGGCGGTGGGCGGACACCAGCAAACTTGCATGAGGTGCTTGGAGCAGAGAAGAGAAATGCCTCCACGATTCAACAGTAATTATCTCCCGGTTATCGTGGAATTACGGTTGAGTTTCATTTTCTTCTTTATGTGTCTGAATGTTTACAAATGTTTCCCATTAGCATGTATTTATTTTGCAAACAGAGAACTAGTAAAAGATAATTTAAGAAAACATTTGCATGAGGAAGTTGAGATTTCTGCTGCCCTCCTGCAATGAGCAACGGCGGGCGTTTCGCTCGCGGAGAGTGGGTGAGCCGGCGGCTGGGCGCGGGCCAGGTGTGCAGCGGCTACCTGTTGTGAGTCGGTAGGACAACACTTACCTGTCCTCCTCAGCGGCTTCCGAAGCATGGCAGCCTCACAAGGAATGGTGTGGGCCGGAGATGCCACACGCGAGATGAATGAGGAATGAAAACAAATTATTCGTCCAATCACAGTGAAATGAAAAACGTGAACACAGAAGATCAGATTTTAGAGAAAAGTGAAAAATAAAGGCAAGAATGTACAAATACAACTTTGTGAGAGGCAATGTGCACAAATACTGGAGGACTACAAATACAGAATTATTAGAAGTAATAATATGTGATTTGAGATAAAAAGCACTTAAATACAACTCGGATGCGGTAAAGAAAACCGTAAAATAACGTAAGTTTGCTCTTCGCTTAGACGGGCTGATTTCCCCTCCGCTCACTAGAAAGCTGGGTGAAATACGTTAGGACCGGACTTTGGGGTCTTTCATTAGCGACCTGACCGTAGTTCCTGAGAAAAGGAAAACAAATCAGGCGATGGCCCCTGACCCCCTCCCCCTCCCCCCACAGGTGTCACCCAGACGCTGGCACGAGCGGTGGGTCTCGAGGCTGCGGGACGAACGCCCCGAGTTGGAGGCACAGCTCAGAGGCTGGCAGGGTCGCCGCGGCCGGGCTTCGCGGAGCCGTTCGCCAGCGGGGAAGACGCTCTGCGGAGCAAGCACTCCAGCAAAGGTCACGGCTCCCCACTGTGGCTTCGGCGGGGTGTGGGCCACACAGCCACGGCGTGGAAGCCCGTACGACTGCTGACGGGACCGCTGTCGTGGGCCTGTGCAATGCCTGCTTCCGATTGCTCACGCAGAGCTGGAGGAGGTTGGGGTTCCGACGGGCCACACAGAGGCGCGTGTCCTCGCCGCACACCAGATCGTCCATCCGTGTCACACGGGACAACGACAGGAACGGCCGCCACGGGTTGTGGACTCCAGGACACACGTCGGCGTAAGATGAATGGAGACAGCAGCAAGGACGAAGCGTGAGAACTGAAGCACGTGGTCGTCGGTGATCCCAGGCCGTTCGCTGCGGGGTGGCCGTGGTGGTTTAATGGCGCGTAGTTCCTGTTGCCTCTCCTGAAAACAGGCGAACTTTGCTAGTACGCCCGTGGGGGCGAGACAGTGGATACCAGAATTTATCAATCGATCCAAAGGACCAGTCACAGGGGGAGATCAATGCAGGAAAACGTTAAGGAAGAGCAGATGGGACACCTGAAACGCAAATGGCAAAACGACGGACTTAAGTGCAACCATATCCATAAATACATTAAATGTAAGTCGTCTAAGTTGCAACAGAAAGACAGAGACTGTCAGACTGAAGTAGAAAGCAACACGACTCTACGCCGTCTTCCCGATACTTTCAATGGCGAAAGGGAGAAGCACTTAAAGCCAGAAAGCTGACAGAGCACGCCACAGACATTCGTGCTGCCGCCTAGTTACTACGAGAGGTTTCAGAAAGCAGGGACACGGGAGATAAATGACAAGCGTGTACAGCGACAAATGGCTCAATTTGCCAAGAATACAAGCAGTTCTGAGTGTGTATGCACGCAGTAACAGAGCCTCCAGCCCCCGAAGGGCAGACGCTCGGGACGTAATGGGGAAACAGAGGGACCCCCGGTCGTAGTCAGCTGTGTCTCAGGGCCTCTCTGTGATCCAGGACCGAGGAGACGTTAAGTCGGTGAGGGCACAGACGTGAGCAATGCTGAGTCCCGCAGCTCGAGTGCTCGCTGCACACCCCCCAACGACACCGAGGCACACATTCTTGTTAAGTACACACAACATTGTACCAAAAGGTACCACGTGCTGTGCCAAAACAAATCAAGATAAATTAAAATAATTGAAGTCACACAGGTTATCTGCTCTGAACAAACTGGAATTGAATTAAAAACCAAGAAAAAAAAATCTGAACATATTTAGAAATGGAAAATGTTTTGCACTTAATAATAAACAAGCACAGCATATTAAAATTTGTGGGCTGTAGATGAAGGTGACATAGAGAGGAATTTATAAATGTTTATATCAGAGAAGGAGAAAGGTTTGTAATTTCTTGTCAAAACTTTTACATGGAGAAGTGAGGAGGAAGAGGACTATAAACCCAAACTATGTAGAAAAAATAATAAAGAGAAGAGAAGAGATCAGCAAAATAAAAAGACGGATGAAAACCAGAAGAAATAAATGGAATAAACTATTGATAACATTGATGAGTTTCTACCTAGATTTGTTTCTTAAAAACAGAAGAAGAAAATACAAGTTACCTGTAAAGGTGATATTATTACAGGTGTCGCAGACGTTAGTAAGGAAGAAGGGAATGAGTAGAAATGGCATTCCAGTGGACGTGCA
This sequence comes from Lyroderma lyra, assembly GCA_004026885.1. Classification (NCBI taxonomy): domain Eukaryota; kingdom Metazoa; phylum Chordata; class Mammalia; order Chiroptera; family Megadermatidae; genus Lyroderma; species Lyroderma lyra. Next base: position 16,096 of record PVJL010009298.1, read on the forward strand.
AACACAAATGAAACGGGCCCATTCCTTACAAAATAGGAGTGTGCCCAAACATGAGACAAAAGAAATACCTCTTGTCTAGGGATGTCACCGAGTTTATATTTAAAACCCACTCACCAGGGCCCCTGCGGACCCAGATGCTTCAATGGTGAATTCTGTCGAGTGTTTAGGGACTCAACGCCAATATTACGTCGGTTCCCCCGGAAGACGGAGGAGGGGACACTTCCCAACTCATTTATGGAAAAAAATGGCAGGAAAAGAAAGCTCCAGACCAACGTTCCTCATGAATATAGATGCAAAAATCCTTAGCTAAATATTAGCAATTCAAATCAAGCCATATACAAAGGAATAACATATTATTATCAAGTGGTGATTATTCTCAGAGTGCAAGTGAGCTTACATTAAAAATCAACTTAATTTACCATATTAAAAGATTTTTTTTTTAAAAAAACTGACCTCAATGTATGTGGAAAATGCATGTGACGGAACTCAGCGCCCATCTCTGAGAAACCATGTCGATAAACCACAGTCGGAAGGGAGCGCCTCACCCTGCTTCAGCGCCCCCGAAACGAGCCGCTAACCCTGCCTTCTCCGACCCACCTAAACTCGTGTTTGAGTTCTCTGATTTGTTCTTTTCTGACATCATTTTGGCTCTTCTAGTTATTTTCAATTTTCACATGATCATACTATCTGATTGTAAGACCTACGATCAAACTACCTTAATCAAGAAAATGTGCAATTTCTAGAAGGAAAGCTCCCTGGAGCAAATGAAGAGCACATACCGTCAAGTGGAACAAACGCCTCTTGTAGCACGCGGGGACCCCTGAAGCCCGCCACTCCGTGCGGGCAGTCAGACTGGAGAGTAAGGACTGCAGGCTCCACGCGAGGAGCATTTATGCGTGAAAATGGCTGAATCTGGGGATTGTATCCAAAATATAAATAACTCACACAATGCAATAACCACATAAATACTCCAATAAAAATACAAGTATGATGTTACGTTCACTAGTTACAGAGTTTAAATGAGTACATTCATTCTATGGAAATGAAGTCTCCGTAGAATTGGTTTCAAATTTTAATATTAAAATCTTGGCGAACGATTTGATGCGATCCTCGACAAAGCAACACATCTGAGTGACCACTAAGCGCCCGAAACGACGCACGATGTCCTGAGCCGTCACAAGAGGTACGTTAAGCCCCGGGAGCGAGGGTCACAGAAGCCGCGGTGCGGGCAACATTTAAAAGCAGCGACTTTGGGCGAGTGTCAGAAGCCCGCGGGACCCTCTGCGCGTCCGGGGCTCAGACGTGGGACAGTCACCTTGGAGAACAGCTTGGTGATTTAGTACAAGGGTAAACACGCAGCTTGGAAATTCCTAAAAAGAAGTAAAAACCCGGGTCCCCGTACTGACTGTGCACAACCGCGTCCAGCAGTTCCGGTCATTACATGCTCAGCGGGAAGGACCGAGAAGC